>MCFG01000146.1:0-107500 GCA_002104895.1 Anaeromyces robustus | reverse complement strand
TCTAATAATTATAATCTAAATAATAACAAAGAATTCTCGCAAGCTATCACAATTACTGGCCTAGTGTTAGCATATCCGGATGAAATTGAATATTATAAGTTAATAAATAATGAATTTAATGAATATGCCGTTAAAACAGATTTGGATATATCATTAGATATAACCATTATCACACCAAGCAATTTTACAGTTAATTTAAATAATTTTAGTTCATTAATGGATTATCTTCTTAATAGAAAATCAAAAAAATATGATTTATTTTTTTATTATGGTATATATAATCAAAAATATGGTAAACATTTTTTAAATTTAGAAGATAAATTACCAAGAGAACATATTGATCCATATGATCAAGGTGTTTTAAATATTTCATGTATTTATAATAATCATTTAATTGGACTTGTAAATATTAATTAATTCTATAATAGTTATTGAAAAAAAAAAATAATGCATTTTATGATATTATATTTTTGAAATTAATAATATTAATGATATATATATATATATATACATATTTATATTTTATACTTTTTAGCCGTTGACAATAGATATAGATATTTTGTATTCAAATACACAATATTTAAAAGAATATAATAAAGAAATACCGAAAACATGGGATGAATTAATTGAAACTGAAAAATATATTATAGATGAAGAAAGGAAAAAAAATAATTATCAATTGAGTGCTTTTAATGGTTTATTTGACGGTATAATATAAATATATTAATTTTCCTGTGTAAATTATTTAAATTAATAAATAAATAAATAAAAAATAAATAAAAAAAAAAAATAAGTAAAGAAGAGTTAATAAAAATTTTTAAAATGTGTTATTATGTTAAATTAGAAAGTGAAGAAGGAATATTATTTATATATCAGATGATTCATTCCTATAGAAAACTGATTGATTCACCTCATCCAGAATTAAGAAATGAAGAAACAATAAAAGCATTAAAAAAATTAAAAGAACTATTAGAAAAAGTTGCATCAGGTTATAAATAAATAAATAGATAAAATAAATAAATAAATAAATAAATAAATAAATAAATAAATAAATAAATAAATAAATAAATAAATAAATAAATAAATAAATAAATAAATAAATAAATAAATAAATAAATAAATAAATAAATTGATTATAAATATTATTTTATTATATTAACATGTTGTAGATACAAAATTTTTATCAGAGGATTTAATATTTGAAAATTTTAAAAATGGAAACTCTTTATTTATTAAATATTGGTATTCAAAATCTTATACTACATTATATAATTCAACAAATGTACCGGGTTGGAAGGATGGAATTACAGGAACTTTAATAAGTACTTATAATATAGCTATAAATAAATATATTGATAAAATTAATCAAGATGCGGCTTTTCAAGTTTTAAAATATGTTACATCAAAAGATTTTCAAAAAAAGCAAATTATTGAAGAAGAAATATATTCAGCTATGATAGATTTATATGAAGATGATGAAGTATGTGAAGTTACGGATTGTCAATTATTTAAAGATATTCAACCTTTTTCTGTTTTTGTATTTAATAATGATAATAATATAGAAAAATTTAATTTAGAAATTGATGATTATTTCAGAAAATATCAAGATTATATTTATGATTATTTATATGATAATACAACATTGAATAAAGCATTAAAAAATATTGAGGATATGACAAAATTTTATACACTTTCAATAAGTCCAAAAGAATCAAGTATTGGGCTAATAATTGCAATATTATTTACAATATTAACAATTATTATGCATTTATCTTTAATTTATTTAACCATTAAAGATTATTATGCATATTTTACTTATTTGCCAGTAAATTTCTGGATAATTTCAGTATTTGGTTGTTTTGTTATTATGTGTTCCGTTTTAACTATTTATGGAGAAGTTACTTCATTTAAATGTCATATGAGAAGATTACTTTTATCATTTGGATTTATTATTAATTTAACACCAATATTATATAAATTAATTTGTAGTATTTCAAAAGATAATCTAATATTAACATGGATTAATGATCATAAATATAAATTTCTTTTATTATTTTACATCATAGAATCTATTTTATGCCTATTATTTGGATTATCTTCATATGATAAAGAAAATATCATTATTGAAGATGGAGAAAATTTTCAAAAATGTAAAATGAATAAATTATTTGGAAAAATAATATTATCATTTTTATTTATATATGAAACTATGATCATAATCCTTTTTTTACTTTTTACATTTTTACAATGGAATATTAAATTAACAAAAAGACAAATAAGATATATGTTTTCAGCAATAATTATTGATATTATTTTTTTCGGTTTATTTTATATGTTTGATACTATTAATATAACCAATTATACTGCATATAATGCAAGTCTTGCATTTATTTTATTTATTTTACCAGTAACTAATTTTTTGTTTATTTATGCAAATCAAATATTATTAATATACGGAGAAGATGATGAAATAAATGAAATAACTAATTCATTGAAAGGAAGTAAATTTACTTTCAATTCAAGTGGTTTTGCCGATCCAGGTTCAAATGATACTAGTTTAGTTAATAATTATTCAAATACTAGTAATTTGAAATTACCGACTAGACTTATGACTTATCATAGAAGAATTCAATAAAATTAATATACTATTTAATTTTTTATATATAATTTATTATTTTATTTTTTTTTCTTTATTTAATATTAAACTTCTTAACAATCAACAATCAATATTAAAATAATAATGTAAATATCATATATCATATATAATTTACTATTTATTTAAAGTAAGAATTCTATTATTTATTATTTATAAAAAAAAAATTAATAAATTTGTATTAGATTCCATAGAAAAACTGAAAAATAATATATGTGATTAGTATATTTTTATGCATATATATATAATATATGTTATTTTATATATATATATAAATTAATTTAATTATTGAATTGAGATCATTAATTGTTGATCTTATTTTCAAAAACTTGTTCATATTTGGACTTGAAACTATTTATTAACTTAATATCTAATTTTTATTATTTAATTCATAATTAATAGTTAATTAAAATAAATAAAAAATATCATATATTAAATAAAATTGACGTAATGAAGTAATTATAATAACTTTTTTTTTTTTTTTTTTTTATAAAAAAAGATTAATAATAAATATTCTATTAAAGATCAAAAAAATTAGAAATTATGTGATATAATTTGGTATGCATAATTTATTAATTAAAATTGTATTGAATTACTTACTAACGTTGGTAAATTATGTAAAAGGATTTTTTTATTAATACAATATAATATATTCAAAAAAGGAATTTTCTAATTAAACACTATAATTATTTATCGTTCATATTCCACAATTATTAAGTTAAAAAAGGTTATTTGGTTATTTGATAATAATTATAGATTATAGTGTTTATTAATTTCTTGGAATATAATTAAAATTCAGATAAATTATATAATTAAAATTCAGCTTAATATAGTAATATTATAATAATCAATAAGTTTTGTAAAAGAAATTAATTTTATTTTATAATTTTATATATATAGAGAAAGAAAAGAAAATTTCATTTTATTATTAAACAATTAATAACTTTAAAATTTATTATTTTCTATTTGGGAACAATTAATATAAATTTTAATGTTGGGTTGATTGTATTTTAATTTTAAATTTTATTAAAGATTATTAAATTTAGTTTATTTCAAAGTTTTATTTATCTTTTATTTTTTTTATTTTTATTTTTTATTTTGTTTTATTTTACATTCAGTAATTAATTAAAAAAATTTTTTTTTAAATATGAAAATGTTTTTTTGAATAATATATTAATATTAATATGAATATTAGAATTTTAATAAGTGCAATACTGCTATGGATAAATATAAGTAGGCTACTTTTAATATCTATTTACTTTCAATATTTTTATTCATTGTACATTATTAAACGTAAATCATCCATAAATATAAAAATAACCCTTTATTAATCAAACAATATATTATATATATATATATAAAACAGAACTTACGCAAGCCATTAAAATCACTGGCTTGGCATTAGCTTATCCAGATGAAGTTAGCTATTATAATATAATGGTTAAAGAATTTAATAATTATGCAGTTAAAACAGATTTGGATATATCATTGGATTTAACTATTATAACACCGAATAATTTTACAGTTGAATTAAATAATTTTAGTTCGCTAATGGATTACCTCTTAAATAGAAAATCAAGAAAATATGATTTATATTTTTATTATGGTTTATATAATAAAAAATATGGAAAACATTTTTTAAATTTGGATGGTAAATTACCAGAGGGACATCTTGATCCATATGATCAAGGAATTATAAATAGCACATGTATTTATGATAATCACTTAATTGGACTAGTAAATATTATTATTATTATTATTATTATATTATATAATATTAATTATTTTTTTTTCTTTTTAATATTTTTGTTATAAAAATAATTAATAAAATATTTATTTTTTTTATATATATATTAATTTTTTTTCTTATATATTATTTTTTTATAAGCCAGTAACAATAGACATAGATGTTTTATATTCAAATACAAAATATTTGAAAAAATATAATATGAAAATACCGAAGACATGGGATGAATTAATTGAAATTAGTAAATACATAATTGATGAAGAAAAAAAAAATAATAATTATGAATTAAAAGCTTTTAATGGTTTATTAGATGGTATATTATTAAATACGTTAATTATATTATATATATATCAATATTGATAAATAGTTAAAAAAAGATCAAAAAGAAATAATGTTATTAATAAAACATGTTATTAATGATTTTTTAAATAAATACATATATATAGAAAGTGAAGAAGGAATATTATTTATATATCAAATGATTCATTCGTATAGAAAAACAATTGATTCAGTTCATCCAGAGTTAAGAAGTGAAGAAACAACAAATGCATTAAAAAAAATGAAGCAATTATTGGAAGAACTTTCTTCAGGTTAGATATTTATTGAATATATATTCATATTATATATATATAAATATGAATAAAACGAATTAAAAAATATAAAAAAATAAAAAAAAAATAAAGAAAAAATGAAAAAAAGAAATAAAAATATATATATATACATAAATATAAAAATATAAAAAAAAATATATATATAAAAATATAAAAATAGATAAATAGAAAAAAAAAATATACAATATAAAATGAAAGAAAAAAATTAATAAAGTAATAAATATTGAATAATCATAATAATTAATGTATATTCATCAATATTTTATATAGTTTCAAGATTCTTATCAGAAGATTTAATATTTGATAATTTTGATAGTGGAAATTCGTTATTTATTAAATATTGGTATTCAAATTATACAACATTATATGATGCAACATATGTACCAGGTTGGAGAGATGGAATTACAGGAACTGTTATAAGTACCTATAATATAGCCATTAATAAATATTCAGATAAAAAAAAACAAGATGCTGCATTTGAAGCTTTAAAGTTTGCAACATCAAAAGATTTTCAAAAAAAAATGTTAATTGAAGAAGGAATATATTCGGCAATGAAAGTTTTATATGAAGATGATGATGTATGTAAAGTAACTGATTGTCAATTATTTAGAGATGGTCAGCCATTAGTTGTTTTTGATATAGAAAATGAAAAAGATATAAAATTGTTTAATTTAAATGTTGATGAGTATCTCAGAAAATATCAATCATATATTTATGATTATTTATATAATGATGAATCATTGTCTAAAGCATTAAAAAATATTGAAGATATGACGAAATATTATAAAATTTCGGTAAATCCAAAGGAAACAAAGACTGGTTTATTTATAGCAATAATATTTACAATAATAACAATTATTATGGGGTTATCATTAATTTATTTAGCTATTAAGAAATATTATATGTACTTCCTGTATCTACCAGTAGATTTTTGGATTATTTCAGTTTTTGGTTGTTTTATTGCTATGTGTTCTGTTTTAACTCTTTATGGAGAAGTTACCTCATTAAAATGTCATTTAAGAAGAGTATTATTATCATTTGGATTTACTATCAATATAACCCCAATATTATATGAATTAATTGTATGCCTTTATGATGATAATCAAATATTCAATATGATTCGAATTCATAAATATATTTTCATTTTCATATTTTTTATCATTGAATCTATATTATGTATATTATTAGGATTATCTCCATATGATAAAAAAAATATATTTGTCGATAAAGGTGAAAACTTTCAAAAATGTAAAATGAATAAATCATTTGGAAAAGTAATACAATCACTTTTATTAGCTTTTGAAATAGTATTAATATTACTTACTTTGCTTTTTATTTTTTTACAATGGAATATTAAAAGAACAAAAAGACAAGTACGATATATATTTTCTGCAATATTTATTGATATAATGGCTTTTATTCTATTCTATGTATTTGAAAATGTTTTAATTAAAGACTATACTGCATATAGTATTGTTCTCGCTATTGATTTATTTATTTTACCAGTAACAAATTTCTTGTTTATTTATGCAAATCAAATACTTTTAATATACTTTGGTAATGATGAAAGTTATATAAGTTATAATAATTCATCGAAAGGATCGAAAGAAAATAGATTCGGTTCTTCTGATACAGGCACAGATTACAGTAATAAAGGTAGTTTAGTTAATAATTATTCAAGTAGTAATATTAATTTACCAACTAAACTTATGAAATATCATAATAGAGTTTCAATTGGTTGATATAATCTAAATGTTTAATATATTATTGATTTAAATTAATACTTTTTTTTTTTTTTTTTTTTTTTAACATATAAATTAAGTGTTACCACAAATTTTAACAATTAATTTTTATTAAATAATGAATTAAAAATTTTTAAATATTTATATTATATATATAATAAATATGTATATAAATATATAATATATATATATATATTTTTAAAAAAAAAAAAAATTTAATAATTAAAGCTATTATAAAATGTATATAATAATTATAATAAAATAACTAATTAAGTAAATAAATAAATAATTATTATAATTCCATAAAATTTTTTAGAAAAATAAAAATTGTTATCATAAAAATTAATTAAATATTAAAGTTATAAAGGCTGATCATGAACATTTTTCTATGTATATATCTTTTTCTTTTTTTTTTTTTTATTTATTTAAGTATTAAAAAATTTTTTTTCAATAATTTATTTATTATATAAATTTAATAAAAAAAAGCAAACTTCTGTAATTGTTATCGTTGTATTATTAATTATTGTTACTAATTTATTATTATGCATTATTTTTTATTACTTTATTTTTTATTTTTATCATATTTATTATTAATAAGTAAATAATTATTTATAGATTAATTTTTTTTTTAATTATTTATTATTATTCTATAGTTTAATGTTTAATATATATATATATATATTATTATTATTATTATTATTATTATTTTTATTTTTATTTACTTTTATTTATTATTTATTATTTATTAATTTATTTATTATTATTTTTTATTTTATATATATATATATATATTTTATTTATTGTTTCTAATTGTTTTTATAGTCATTTATTTTGTTTTTTTCTGATTCCTTATTAGAATCATAATTTTCTTTTGCCATTTCTTCTAGCATTTCTTTTTTAAATAAATCTGAGTATATACTTGGCATAAGTTTATCAATTGTTTCAGAATCCAATTTTTCGAATCTAACTGTTTTCCATAATTTTTTTGGAATTACTTGCCACCATAAATCCTTAGTTAAACCAAAATCACGATCTACCATATATGAATAACATATTGGATTTTTCCATACTTGATTAGGAATTTCGTGATGTAACATTTGAAGATAATCTTGAACTTCTTTACTTGTGTCTTTCTTTTTGAAAATTTCATCCCAATATTTAAAACTGAAATCATATGGATAACCTTGTTTATATGAATCCGGAACAATTATAATTGTATCTTTATATTTTACTTCATCACCATAAAGATATTTATAACTTTTAATTCTATTAATAATGTCTTGTTTTAATTCCATTTCTTCTTTTATTTTAAATTCGTTAAAATGAGAATAGGAAGTTACTTTATTATAAATATGTTCAATACTTGGTAAGAAACTACTTAAATGCCATGCTGATTCCCATATTACAGGTTTATCTTGTTCTTTTAATTTTAATGTATTAGAAGAAGTTTCAAATCTTAAAAATTCACCTAAATATCCTTTTCCTATATGTAAATCATTAGTATTATCTGTGTACATATAACCTTGATATGGATCAAAGTTTGGATTAAGTAATGGATCGGTATACTCTCTTCTTTTTTCCTTTGGTTTTCGATTTTTACGTTCACTTACTTGACCTAAAGAACGTCTTGCATCGAAAATTGCCAAGTTAGGATGAAAGTTTGTTCTTATATCACTTTTTTCTACAATATTAAAAGAATAAGCAAGATATTGACTTTCCAGACCAATTGATTTATGTCTTTCATAATCCATAATATATTCTCCATTCTTTCGATTTGTAACATTCATATTTTTATTTATAAAATAAGTTTCTACACTTTCATCTTTAAATGATTTCGGTCCTCCACCAATACCAGCTTGTAAATGTTCCCATCCTCCACATTTTTTCATACGAGCAAGAACATGAGGTTTTGCAAATTCATCTAAATCAGCATGGAAGAATAAATCACCATGACGTGCATGAACAGCTTTTAATCCTTCAGAAATAACTGTTCTTCTTGCTAAATGTTCTCTTGGGAATGCTTTACCTCTACCATTATCTTCATCAATTATAATTTTTACAGGATATGGAATTAATTTATCTTTAAATTTATCATATCTATCTGTTTCTAATAAAGCACGAGTGAAATATAATGGTTTTGGGTCTCCATTAAAAGTGGTATTAGCTTCATAAATGAAGAAATAATCGACGATTTCATAATATTCAGCAAGATATAAATCAAGTAATTCATATTCTGAATTAAATAAAATAAAACTGAATAAACGTCTTCTTCTTGGATCTGGTACTTCATCCATTCTACTATTTATAACGTTATTATAATATTCAACATCACCAATATTAGAAGTATCTTCTCCTTTGTAACCATAATCAAATGGATAATATTTATCCTTTACTAATTCACTTACTTTTAAATCAGAATAATACACGCTTCCTTCTTTATTTTCTTTTTCCCATTCATCCCATTTTTTTAAACGATTTGATATATTATCTAAATGAACAGAATAAGGTATACTTGTATTATTATCATCGTAATTTATGAATTGAAGACTACTATCTTCACATACAGGATTTATAATTGAATCTGGATAATGAACTGGTCGTAAATATGGACATGGTGGTGTATATAGTTTCCACTTTTCAACTTTATTTCCTACATTATCATATTTACTACAATATATACCATCTATAAGAAATTTATTTAATTCAACACCATATTTATCTTTTCTTGAATTACTCTGAATAAACATTAAATTATTATTTTTTTGGTCAATAAATAGTTTATAAAAAGTAAAGAATAATAAAAATGTTATTGTTGATAAGAAAGATATTTTTATTATTTTATTTATTCTTCTTTTACTTATTCTTCTTCTTGGTCTTGAAGTTGAAGATGTATTTGGTGCCTCGAGCGACTTATATTTAAATTTATTAAACATATTCATTTTATAAATTTATTTTTTAATTAAATTTTACTTTAATTATTTAATAATTTATTAATATATATATATGTATTATATTTATATTGAATAAAATATCAATAAAAAACAATATTTTATTTTTTATTCAATTTCTTTCTTAAATTATATCAAAATTTATTTCTTTAAAATATATTTTTATTTATATTTATATGTATAATTATTTGGTTTTTCTTTTTTTTATTTTTTAAAACTTATTCATTTCTTTTTTTTCTTTTTTATATAATAATTTAAATATATATTATTATGAATGTATTTATATATTTTATAATCTATTTAATATATTTTAATATATATATATTAATTACAATATAATTAATATGTTATATTAATTATATTTAATTATATATACTTCTCCAACATTCTCCAATCACAATTAAATATATACATAAACTTTAAAATATATTATAATTAGTTATAATTAAAAAAATATATTATTCAAAATTAATAAATAAATTAATAAATAAATTAATAAATAAATAAATAAATAAATAAATAAATAAATAAATAAATAAATAAATAAATAAATAAATAAATAAATAAATAAATAAATAAATAAATGAATAAATAAATAAATTAATAAATAAATAAATAAATAAATAAATAAATAAATAAATAAATAAATAAATAAATAAATAAATAAATAAATAAATAAATAAATAAATAAATAAATAAATAAATAAATAAATAAATAAATAAATAAATAAATAAATAAATAAATAAATAAATAAATAAATAAATAAATAAATAAATAAATAAATAAATAAATAAATAAATAAATAAATAAATAAATAAATAAATAAATAAATAAATAAATAAATAAATAAATAATCATTTACTAAATAGATATGGATTAATTTTAATATATATTACATATATATTTGAGTTTATACTATTAATTTTATCTAATTATAAAAACATTAAGACTATTATATTTTTTGACAATTATTTTCATAATAAATTTATATTAAAAATACAATATATTATATTGTTTTTTCATATAATATTTTTCATACTTTGTATTTTTCATTTTAGTGGGTCCTAAAATTTATCATATTTCATTTTTTTTCAAAAAAATATTTAAAAGTAATTGTTAAACTTTATTTAAAGTTTGCTTTATTTTAATTAATATTTTAATCTATTCTATTTTATTTTAATTATAATAATAATAATAATTATTATTATTATTATTATTATTTTTTTTTTTTTTCAATTTTTATTTTATTTTTTATGAAATTATTAATAATTTCTTTTATTTATTATTAATTTTTATAAAACAAGATAAATAAATTAATATATAAGAATTTATATCATAATTATATAATTATATGTTAAGATAATAATAATTTTTATTATTACTTTTTCTTTTTAACATATTAATAATTTTATATTTGTAATTATTACTAATATATTGTTTTTTTTTTCTAATTATTATTACTTTTTTTTTATTTTTTTATTTTTTTTTATTTTTATTTATTATTTATTTTATATTTGTTTGTCTATTATTTTTAATTATTTATTATTTCTAATTATTTTTATAATCATAATTATCTTTTTTATTTTCTTTAAATTCTTTATCAGAATCATAGTTTTCTTTTGCCATTTCTTCTAACATTTCCTTTTTAAATAAATCTGAAAATATATTTGGCATAAGTTTATTTAGTGTTTTAGAATCTAATGTTTCAAACCTAATTGTTTTCCATAATTTTTTTGGAATTACTTGCCACCATAAATCTTTAACTAAACCGAAATCACGATCTAACATATATGAATAACAAATTGGATTTTTCCATACTTGATTAGGAATTTCATGATGTAACATTTGAAGATAATCTTGAATTTCTTTACTTGTACTATTTTTTTTAGACATTTCATCCCAATATTTAAAATCAAAATTATATGGATAACCTTGTTTATATGATTCCGGAACAATTATAATTGTATCTTTATATTTTACTTCACTACCATAAAGATATTTATAGCTTTTAATTCTTCTTATTATATCTTTTTTCAATACACTTTCAATTCTTATTTTAAATTCGTTAAAATGAGAATAGGAAGTTACTTTATTATAAATATGTTCAATACTTGGTAAGAAACTACTTAAATGCCATGCTGATTCCCATATTACAGGTTTATCTTGTTCTTTTAATTTTAATGTATTAGAAGAAGTTTCAAATCTTAAAAATTCACCTAAAAATCCCTTTCCTTTATGTAAATCGTTAGTATTATCTGTGTACATATAACCTTGATATGGATCAAAGTTTGGATCTAGAAGTGGATCACTATATTCTCTTCTTTTTCCTTTCCAATTTTTACGTTCACTTACTTGACCTAAAGAACGTCTTGCATCGAAAATTGCTATATTAGGATGGAAGTTTGTTCTTATATCACTTTTTTCTATCATATTAAAAGAATAAGCAAGATATTGACTTTCCATAGCAATTGCTTTATGTCGCTCATAATCCATTCTATATTCACCATTCTTTCGATTTGAAACTTTCATATTTTTATTTATAAAATAAGTTTCTACACTTTCATCTTTAAATGATTTCGGTCCTCCACCAATACCAGCTTGTAAATGTTCCCATCCTCCACATTTTTTCATACGAGCAAGAACATGAGGTTTTGCAAGTTCATCTAAATCACCATGGAAGAAAATATCACCATGGCGTGCATGAACAGCTTTTAATCCTTCAGAAATAACTGTTCTTCTTGCTAAATGTTCTCTTGGGAATGCCTTACCTCTACCATTATCTTCATCAATTATAATTTTTACAGGATATGGAATTAATTTATCTTTAAATTTATCATATCTATCTGTTTCTAATAAAGCACGAGTGAAATATAATGGTTTTGGGTCTCCATTAAAAGTGGTATTAGCTTCATAAATGAAGAAATAATCGACGATTTCATAATATTCAGCAAGATATAAATCAAGTAATTCATATTCTGAATTAAATAAAATAAAACTGAATAAACGTCTTCTTCTTGGATCTGGTACTTCATCCATTCTACTTTTTATAACATTATTATAATATTCAACATCTTCAATATTAGAAGTATCTTCTCCTTTGTAACCATAATCAAATGGATAATATTCATCCTTTACTAATTCACTTACTTTTAAATTAGAATAATATACAGTTCCTTCTTTATTTTCTTTTTCCCATTCATCCCATTTTTTTAAACGATTTGATATATTATCTAAATGAACAGAATAAGGTATACCTGTATTATTATCATCGTTAAAATTTATAAATTGAAGACTACTATCTTCACATGCAGGATTTATAATTGAATCTGGATAATGAACTGGTCGTAAATGTGGACATGGTGGTGTATATAGTTTCCAATTTTCAACTTTATTTTCTACATTATCATACTTACTACAATATATTCCATCTATAAGAAATTTATTTAATTCAACACCATATTTATCTTTTCTTGAATTACTTTGTATAAACATTAAATCTGCCTTTTTTTGGTTAGTAAATACATTGTAACAAGTCAAGAATAATAAAATTATTATTGTTGATACGAAAGATATTTTTATTATTCTTTTTATTTTTCTATTTAATCTTATATTTATTCTTTTTCTCGGTCTTGAAGTTGTAGATGGTTCTCCTAGTAAATTATATTCTTTTTTTTTAAATAAACTCATTATGTATATTTAATTTTGAATAATTTTTATTTACTTATTTTTTAATTTAATTTAGCATTAACGGTTTAATTATATTTTATATATTATTTGACTTTTTTCCTATATTAAAAAAATAAAAAGTATATAAATAAAATTTAGAATAATAATTTGATATTCTATATTATTTCTTCTTAATTTTTATTTCAAATTGATTTTGTTTTTTAATTAAAATTTTTTATTAATGATTATTTTAAATTTATTTATATTAAGAATTGAGTAAAATATAAATAAACCTTAGAATTTACTTTAAATATATATTATTTTTATAAATAATATATATATCAAATTTAATTTTTTTATTTAATCTTTTAATTTTATCTTTATAATTTTCTTTATTACTTTATTTTTATTGTTTTTTTTTATGTAAACATTAGAATATAATAAAATTTTATTTTATCCTGAAAAATTTAATATAAAGTACATTCTATTTATTATATTAAAATAATATATTGTATTTAATTAATAATTAATATTTAAATATAAATAAAATTATATAATATTATTATAACTTTTTACAATTAAATAAATAAATAAATAAATAAATAAATAAATAAATAAATAAATAAATAAATAAATAAATAAATAAATAAATAAATAAATAAATAAATAAATAAATAAATAAATAAATAAATAAATAAATAAATAAATAAATAAATAAATAAATAAATAAATAAATAAATAAATAAATAAATAAATAAATAAAAAAATAAATAAATATATAATACATCTTAAAATATATGAGTTAATATTATATTGATTATTATTTATTAGTAATTTAAAATTCAAAATTATAATATTTATAGTTCTTTTTAAGATTATTTAATGCTAAATGATGAGAAAAAAAGAGATAATTCTTATATATTTTTATTATTAGGTTTTATTATAATATTATATAATTAATGCATTAATTTATTTATTTATTTTTTTTAACTTTTTTTTTTCTTTTTTTCTTTTTTTCTTTTTAATTATTATTATTATTATTATTATTATTATTATTAAGCTTTGTTATACTTATTCTATTTTAATTATTCTCTATTTCTATTGCTTCATTTAATTTCATGGGTTCATTGACAGTAATATTATAAATATGACCATCAATATTTAATAGTATATCGTATTTTTCTTTTGATATTACTTCTAACATTTCTTTTTTAAATGAGTCTGGAAATATATTTGGCATAAGTTCATCAAAAACACTTGGTTCAAGGGTTTCAAATCTAATAACTTTCCATAAACTTTTTGGTATTATTTGCCACCATAATTTCTTTTTTATACCGAAATCACGATCTAACATATATGAATAACAAATTGGATTTTTCCATACTTGACTAGGAATTTCGTGAAGCAAAATTTGAAGATAATTTTGAACTTCTTCACTTGTATCTTTCTTTTTGAAAATTTCATCCCAATATTTAAAATCAAAATTATATGGATAACCTTGTTTATATGATTCTGGAACAATTATAGTTGAATTTTTATATTTTACTTCATCACCATAAAGATATTTATAACTTTTAATTCTATCAATAATATCTTTTTTCAATTCCGCTTCTTCTTTTACTTTAAATTCATAAAAATGAGAATAAGAAGTTGCTTTATTATAAATATGATTAATACTTGGTAAGAAACTACTTAAATGCCATGCTGATTCCCATATTACAGGTTTATCTTGTTCCTTTAATTTTAATATATTAGTAGAAGTTTCAAATCTTAAAAATTCACCTAAATATCCTTTTCCTTTATGTAAATCGTTAGTATTATCTGTGTACATATAACCTTGATATGGATCAAAGTTTGGATCTAGAAGTGGATCACTATATTCTCTTCTTTTTTCTTTCAAATTTTTACGTTCACTTACTTGACCTAAAGAACGTCTTGCATCGAAAATTGCCAAGTTAGGATGAAAGTTTGTTCTTATATCACTTTTTTCTATCATATTAAAAGAATAAGTAAAATATTGACTTTCAAAACCAATTGATTTATGTCGATCATAATTCATATTATATTCACCATTCTGATAATTTGTAACATTCATATCTTTATTTATAAAATAAGTTTCTACACTTTCATCTTTAAATGATTTCGGTCCTCCACCAATACCAGCTTGTAAATGTTCCCATCCTCCACATTTTTTCATACGAGCAAGAACATGAGGCTTTATAAACTCATCTAAATCACCATGGAAAAATAAATCACCATGGCGTGCGTGGACTGCTTTTAATCCTTCAGAAATAACTGTTCTTCTTGCTAAATGTTCTCTTGGGAATGCTTTTCCTCTACCATTATCTTCGTCAAGTATAATTTTTACAGGATATGGAATTAATTTATCTTTAAATTTATCATATCTATCTGTTTCTAATAAAGCACGAGTGAAATATAATGGTTTTGGGTTTCCATTAAAAGTGGTATTAGCTTCATAAATGAAGAAATAATCGACGATTTCATAATATTCAGCAAGATATAAATCAAGTAATTCATATTCTGAATTAAATAAAATAAAACTGAATAAACGTCTTCTTCTTGGATCTGGTACTTCATCCATTCTACTATTTATAACGTTATTATAATATTCAACATCACCAATATTAGAAGTATCTTCTCCTTTGTAACCATAATCAAATGGATAATATTCATCCTTTACTAATTCACTTACTTTTAAATCAGAATAATATACAGTTCCTTCTTTATTTTTTCTTTCCCATTGATCCCATTTTTTTAAACGATTTGATATATTATCTAAATGAATAGAATAAGGTATTTCTGTAATATTGTCATCAAAATTTATAAATTGAAGACTACTTTCTTCACATACAGGATTTATAATTGAATCTGGATAATGAACTGGTCGTAAATATGGACATGGTGGTGTATATAGTTTCCAATCTTCTAAATTACTTTCTTTATTATCGTATTTTATACAATAAATTCCATCTAAAATATGTTTATTTAATTCAACACCATATTTATCTTTTCTTGATTTACCTTGAATAAAGATTAATTCTACTTCGTTATAGTTAATAAAAAATTTATAAATTGAATAAAATCCTATAAAAAATAATATTGAGAAAATTGTTATTATTTTTATTCTTCTTTTATTTGTTTTTATTTTCGGTTTCGTTTTAATTGTTTCATCTCCTAGTAAAAAATATTCTTGTTCTTCTTCCATATTCATTAATTATTTTTTTAAAGCTTATATTATTTTGATTTATAATTTAATGATTAATTGATTATTTATTTCATTTAATTGATTATTTACTTCATTAATTATTATTTATTTAATTTAATTGATTATCTATTTCATTAATTATTTTATATATAAATGTATTTTACTTTTATACCTTTTTATATTAATTTTTTTTTAAAATTTATTTTTATTTTTTTTTTAAAATTTATTTTTATTCTATTATTATTTTTATGCTTTATTATATTGTTTTTTTTTTTTTTACATATATGTCACTTTTTTATATATATAAAGTAGATTCTTTTTTAAAAAAATAAAAAATCACATGCCATATTATCTGATATTCAGAACATTTGGAACTTTTGTGTATGGTATGTGAAAATAATTTGAAAAATATGCAAAATAATTATTTGATATAAAATAATAAATAAATAAGTAAATAAATAAATAAATAAATAAATAAATAAATAAATAAATAAATAAATAAACAAATAAATAAAAATAAGTAAACAAATAAATAAATAAGTTATAATATTTTATTAATTATTTAATGATTTTTAACCAAAAATAACTGATTCAATATTATTAAATTGAATATATTTTTAAAAATATAAATTTTAATAATTTTATAATTAAATAAATAAAAATATAGTAATAATAAAATATATAAAAAAAATTATATACAGAATAGTAATATTAAAGATTACATCTATTAATAAGTTATTATATAATATATAAGAATAAAATAATTATTTAATATATGAAAGAATAAATATATAATATTTAATAATTAATAATTAATATGTTGCTTAACATATTGATTTTATTAAATATTTTAAAGTTCGGAATAAAATAAAAAATTAATTTATATATTAACCTATTATATTTAAATAAAATAAATAAATGAGTTAATAAATAGATAAATAAAAAATAAATAAATAAATAAATAAATAAATAAATAAATAAATAAATAAATAAATAAATAAATCAATAAAGCAATAACTAAATAAATAAATCAATAAATAAATAAATAAATCAATAAATCAATAACTAAATAACTAAATAACTAACTAAAAAAATAACTAACTAAATAAATAAATATTATTATTTTAATAATTACAATTATGACAAATACTTATATGAAATAGTGATAGTTTTTTTAAAAAAAAATATTTCTATTAATACAAGATATGAAATTTTAATTTTAATTAGTAATAAAATTTATATATGTTAGTTAAATTATTATATAAAAATAATTATATAATTTTTATAATTATTTTTCTTATAAATACAAAGTTTAATAGTAATTAAAATTAGTCTACCAAAATTTTGAGTTTTAAGGTAAGATATAAAAAGCAAAAAATATATTAATTAATATTGAATGCCTAAAATTTTATAACATATATATATATATATAAAAGAATAAACTTTATGATATTTATAAATTCTTTATATGTAAGAATTTTATTATAAATTAATTTTTAATATGAAACATATAATATAAATTTAGAAAAAAAAATTATTTTTTTCTGAATATTTTTTATATAGATATTAAAAAAAAAACATAACATTTGTTATAAATATATATTAAAAATAATTTTATATAAAAATAAAAAATATATTATATTTATTAATTATATATAATTTATTTAGAAAAGTATATAATGAAATATTTAAGTATTTTACAATTACTAATATCTTCAATATATCTTGTTAAAACACAAGATTTTTGTCAATCAGCAAATCATTCAGGTGAGAGTATTAAAGAAACTAGTAATAAAGTTGGTTCTATAGGTGATGTAACTTATGAATTATGGGCTGATAGTGGAAATAATAGTGCTACATTTTATTCTGATGGTTCTTTTTCATGTACTTTCCAAAACGCAAAAGATTATTTATGTCGTTCAGGACTTTCTTTCGATAGTACTAAAACATATAATGAACTTGGACATTTATATGCTGATTTTAAACTTGTTAAACAAAGTATTTCAAATGTTGATTATTCATTTGTAGGTATATATGGATGGACCAAAAATCCACTTATTGAGTATTATATTGTTGATAATTGGTTAAGTCGAGATCGTCCGGGTAGTTGGGTAGGTAATAAAAATCATGGTGATTTTGTTATAGATGGTGCAGAATATACTGTTTATGAAAATACTCGTAATGGCCCATCCATTGAAGGCGATACTACTTTTACTCAATTTTTCAGTATACGTAAAACTCCAAGAGAATGTGGTACAATTGATATATCAGCTCATTTTGATCAATGGGCTAAACTTGGTATGCAGTTAGGTAAAATGTATGAAGCGAAAGTTTTAGGTGAAGCAGGTAGTACTGGTTCTGGAACTAGTGGTACAGCAGATTTTCCATATGCCAAGGTTTATGTAGGTAATTCTAGTAGTAATAATAATGCAGCAGCAGTAAAAACAATTCCAAATGCTTCGAAAACACTTCCAGTAGCTTCAAAAACATTACCAAATGCTTCTAAAACACTTCCAGGTGCTACTAAAACAATACCAAATGCTTCTAAAACAATTCCAAGTGCTACCAAAACAATACCAAATGCTTCTAAAACAATTCCAAGTGCTACCAAAACAATACCAAATGCTTCTAAAACAATTCCAGGTGCTACTAAAACAATACCAAATGCTTCCAAAACAATACCAAATGCTTCTAAAACAATTCCAAATGCTTCTAAAACAATACCAAATGCTTCCAAAACAATTCCAAATGCTTCTAAAACAATACCAAATGCTTCTAAAACAATTCCAAATGCTTCTAAAACAATTCCAGGTGCTACCAAAACAATACCAAATGCTTCTAAAACACTTCCAGTAGCTTCAAAAACATTACCAAGTGCTTCCAAAACAATTCCAAATGCCTCTAAAACAATTCCAAATGCTTCTAAAACAATTCCAAATGCTTCTAAAACAATTCCAAATGCTTCAAAAACAATTCCAAATGCCTCTAAAACACTTCCAGTAGCTTCAAAAACATTACCCAGTGCTTCCAAAACAATTCCAAATGCTTCCAAAACACTTCCTGTAGCTTCAAAAACATTACCAAATGCTTCCAAAACAATTCCAAATGCTTCCAAAACACTTCCTGTAGCTTCAAAAACATTACCAAATGCTTCCAAAACAATTCCAAATGCTTCCAAAACAATACCAAATGCTTCTAAAACAATTCCAAATGCTTCTAAAACAATACCAAATGCTTCTAAAACAATTCCAAATGCTTCTAAAACAATTCCAGGTGCTACCAAAACAATACCAAATGCTTCTAAAACACTTCCAGTAGCTTCAAAAACATTACCAAGTGCTTCCAAAACAATTCCAAATGCCTCTAAAACAATTCCAAATGCTTCCAAAACAATTCCAAATGCCTCTAAAACAATTCCAAATGCTTCTAAAACAATACCAAATGCTTCTAAAACACTTCCTGTAGCTTCAAAAACAATACCAAATGCTTCTAAAACACTTCCAGGTGCTACCAAAACATTACCAAATGCTTCTAAAACAATTCCAAATGCCTCAAAAACATTACCAAATGCTTCTAAAACAATTCCAAATGCCTCAAAAACATTACCAAATGCTTCTAAAACAATTCCAAATGCCTCAAAAACATTACCAAATGCCTCAAAAACATTACCAAATGCTTCTAAAACAATTCCAAATGCTTCTAAAACAATTCCAAATGCTTCTAAAACAATTCCAAATGCTTCTAAAACAATTCCAGGTGCTTCTAAAACTCTTCCAAGTGCAGGTTCAAAAACTCTTCCACCAAGTGCAAATACAAAGACTATTTCAAAGAGTACAGGTGCTAAAACACTTCCAAATGTTACTTATACAACAACTATTACAAAGAGTACAGGTCCTAAGACTCTTCCAAAGAGTATTGAAACAAAAACTCTACCACAAAGTAGTAATGGTGCTAAAACACTTCCAAATGTTACTTATACAACAACTATTACAAAGAGTACTGGTGCTAAAACACTTCCAAGTTCTACAGCTAAAACAGTTCCAAATTCTTCTGGAAAAACAATTCCAAATGTTGTTCCATCATCTAATCCAAGTAGTAATGACAATAATAATTCTGGTGGTTCATACTGGAATGGAGGAGAAGGTAGTTATGATGGTCCATGGTGGGAAAAAGGAAGTGAAGAAGATGGTGGCCAATGGTGGTTAGGTAATGATGATAATGATAATACTGAGTCTAGAGAAAAAGTGGAATATGCTGTAAATCCAAATACAAATAATAATAATGAGAACACTAATTGTGGACCATTGTATTCTCAATGTGGTGGTAATGGTTATAATGGTCCAACATGTTGTCAAGAAGGTACATGTGTCAAATTAAGTGAATGGTATTATCAATGCCAATAAATTAATCTAGAATTTGTATTAATGTATATATAAGTGTATGTAATAATATAATAAAATAATATACACATTTAAATTTATATATAAATTATATCATATATATTATATATATATATATATAAAATAACTTTTATATAAAACTTTATATAATTATATAACTTTTTAATACAAATAATAAATATATATATTATTAAAATATATAATACTGTTATTAAAAAAGTAAAAACTTATATAAATCTATATGAGAATATACTTTTTTTTTTTATCTGCTATATATATTATATATTCGATATAAAAATTTTTATTCAGTAATATATATTATACTTTAAAAGTAATATTATAAATATATCATTTTTTGTTTAATTTTTATTCAAATCGAATCAAAATATGTAATGATAAGTAAAACCGAATGAAATTTTTTATAATTATTATACACAAATCAAGAAACTATTTTATACCTTTTTTGATATTAGTAATATTAATCTTTTTTTAGTTAAAGTTTAAAAAAAAATTCAAATTAAACTAAATAAATTAAATAAATATACAATTATAAAATAAAATTTTTTTTTAAATGCATATTTTTTTTTTTTTTTTTTTTTAGAGTTTTTATTTAAGAAAAATATTATTTAATTGTTAATTTATTGTTACACCTTTTTATAATGTATCATTTAGATTTTATAGAATTTATTTAATAATATATATTTTGAATTTTGTAATTTAATAAAAAATTATTAAAATATACAATTATATATATAATATATATATTATAGTAATAGAATTTTTAAAATATATTATTAAGATAAAAAAAAAAAAAAAAAAAAACAATTTTCATTATATTCATTATATTATCTAATGATAATATAATGAATATAATGAAAATTTTGAAAATTATGGAATAT
Source organism: Anaeromyces robustus (assembly GCA_002104895.1). Taxonomy (NCBI): domain Eukaryota; kingdom Fungi; phylum Neocallimastigomycota; class Neocallimastigomycetes; order Neocallimastigales; family Neocallimastigaceae; genus Anaeromyces; species Anaeromyces robustus. Next base: position 85,607 of record MCFG01000146.1, on the reverse strand, counting down.
AATTTTTTAATAGTATTTTATAAAGTTATATTTGTTACGGTAAAAAAAACTTTATATATATATATATTTTATTTAACAATATTGTTTATTTAATTATTTTATAGTTCCTTTTATTAAAAATTATATCTATATTTTTTAATAAAAATTTTATTTATTGGTAATATATTTAAAAAATATAAAACTTCTTTTTTCATTTTTATTTGTTTTTTTAATTAATGTGGATTTTTTTTTGTATAATCTTTTTATACATTTTCAATTAAACTTTATTAATTGAAAATAAAAATTTAATTTATTTTTTTTTTTTTTTTTTGTTAAATAATAAATTAATAATTTTAGCATTCCAAAGTTTAATTAAAAAAAAAAAAAGGCTCAATCAATTTAATAATTTATTTATATTTTATTTTATTTATTATATAGTTAAGAAAAATTAATTTATTAATAATAAAAAGCAAAACAAAAACGAAAACAAAAATAAGAAACTAAAACTATATATATATATAAACAACAATAATAATAAAAAAATAAATAAAGTAATATTATAAAAAATATCTTTTTTTTATCTTTATTTTAAAAAAATTTAGTTTTTGTTGTATATTATATAATATTTTGAGTAATAAAAATTGTTGGAAAATTCATTTCTTTTTTTTTTTTTTTTTTTTTTCTTTAGAATTTATTTGGAATTATAAAAAAGAAATGAAGATGAAACTGTTTTTTTTTGCAGGTTTGGGATTTTTATTGTTTATATTAATTTTAATGTTGTTGTTAGCTTGCCATCATAGAAATAATAAATATGATTTAGATCATAAGCCTTCAGAATCATTATTTAGTAAAAGAAGAATTAGTAAAAATAATCCTTTTAATATGGAATTTAATGAAAGTGAGGATTTTAATAATTATGAAATTCAAATTATTGATAGTAATAATATAATGGAGTTTGAAAAGGAAATAGAAAATAATAATGATATAGAAAATAATCCTGATAAAGTTTTTATGGCAAATTTATGTGAAAAAATGGAATATGATTTAAAGGAAAAGATTAAAAATGGACATTGTATTTGTTTTAAGGTTCCTTTACGTACAAGAGTTACAAGAGAACATGAACCTTCTATTGAAAATTCTGACGAATTAAATTTAAATATTAATGATGGTATAGAAACAATGCTTTTATTTATAATATACATAATAATCATATTTATATTATCTTTGCATTTTTTTTTTTTTTTTTTTTTATTATTATCTATTTATTTTTATAATATATATAATAATTTTATTTTTATTTATTAAAATAATTTTATATTATTACTATTGTTTATATATTTTATAATATATATGTTAATAATTTATATAAGCTGTTTTATTAACAAAAATATTTGATGATGGATGGGCATTTGGTTCAAGGGCCAAAGGAAGATTTCGTGAAGGAGCTTTCCCAATTTGTTGTTTAGAAAATCGCTATGATTTATTTAAATTATTACCAAAAAGAGATAATTATGACAATTTCTTTAATATCGATCGGTATTCTTCTATTCGCATGTGTAAAAGTAATTTTTTTTTGTACAAACTTATTTTTAATATGTGTTCATATAGTTTTATATTATTAATACATTTCCCAATATAAATTTATATATTACGTTATAAAATTTTAATTAAATTAATATATATATATTTGTATTATTTGTATATAAATTTATTATACGAAATATATTGTTTTTATTTGTATATGAAATATTTAATAATAATAATAATAATAATAATAATATATATATATATCTTAAAATAAACAAACAAACAAACAAACAAACAAACAATAATTACAGATAGTATGTATCAATATTATTATCATCCTGTGATTAATGCTATGAAATATTTTAATCGTAATAATAGTAAAAAAATGACAGTATTGGATGTATTACAACTTGAAAAAGATAAAGATATAAGCAATTGTGAAGTCAATGAATTTGAAATCTTGAATGAAACTTGTGATAATAAAGATATTAATAATAATATTAATGCTGATGAATATAGTATAAGGATACCCGATTTACCAAAACGTCCACGTCCGTTATCATATGAAGAAAAAGTTTTATCTTTAAGAAGAAGCTTAGAAAGAAGACAAAGAAATATGCAAGAATTAGATCAAGAAAAAGATAATGATAATAATAATGCTACTACAGATAATAAATTAATTAATGATCAAATTTATGACAGTAATAATACTCTTATTAATAATCCAAGTTATATTGATAATATTCTTAGTAGCCCATGCTATATTAATAATAGTTATATTGATAATGATAAAAATAATGATAATAGAAATTATTTATAAAATTACATAAAAAATAGTATGGATAGGTTTTTTTTTTTTTTTGATTGAAATGAAAATATTAAAACTAATATATATATATTTAAAAATACATTTTTTTAAATATTAAAATCTATACAACATTAAGAACAATAATAATATCATCATCAACAATAATATATATACCTGATAAAATTTTTTTTAATTATATTACATAAAAATTATCTATTATAATTCATTACATTGTATATAAATATTTAAAAGAAGTATCATTAATAATGATAAAAACACATAAATGATATAATAATAAACATTTTATTTTAGAATTTAATATTATTTATGTATTACATGCTATTAATAATAAACATTTCAAAATTTTGTGTTTTGTATTTTTTTTTTAAAAAAATTTTGATTGAGAATTATATATATATATATATATATATATAATGTTTATTATTATATTGTAAAATAAACTATTCAGAACTTTGTATTTTTTTTAAAAAAAAATTGATTGAAAATTATATAATATTTATTATTCTTAAAAATAAACTATTATTCAAAACTGTAATTTTTCTTTTATTTTTATTAATATTTCATCTATTTAATTATTTTTATTCATTAATATTATGTTATTATGTTATTATCTAATTAATCTATTTATAATTTTTTTTGTATAATTATTTATTTATTAAATAATTATTTATTTTATGAATATCTATTTTATTAAAAAAATTTTTTTAATTCCAATGAAATTTAAAATGTTTTCTTTTTTTTTTTTTTTTTTTTTTTTTTTAATATTATTTATATATTTATTATATTATTTATATTATTCAATAGAGTCTTTGTATATAATTTATAATATTTGTTTTATTTATATTTATATTATAATTTTATTATTTATTTTTATATTTTTAATAAATATATATAATTTAATAAATATTTCGATAATAGAAGTTTTATATAATGTATAGATTTATTAGTTTGTAATAATGTAATTTATTTTGTAATAAAATATTACTATTACTATTAACTAGCTAAATTTATTGGTGTTGCAATTAAAATTTTTTCCAATCTACTACTATTATTTATAGCTCTTTGTATTGTATTAATAGATCGTGGTTTATTATTAATAGAATCTATAGAATCTAATGAAACTGCACTTGTACTCCTAGTATCATTATTATTTTGATAATAATAATAATCATTTGTATGGAACTGATTATAGGTATATGAATTATATGGAATATAATCCTCGATTTTTTTGGAATAATAGTTATTAGATTGTTTTGTATTAAAAAGAAAAGGGACTTTAACTAATTTTATACTACATCCTTTGGTTAATTCCTTTTTAAAATAATAAAAATCGGGTATGGAACCACGAATATAAAGTATTTTATTTCCATCAATATTATATTCATTATGCAATAATTCAGCATCAATTCTTTGACTAATAACATGACTAACAAAATAAAATGCTACACCCCATGTAATAAAAATAAATGATACTCCACTAGAATAACTTATAAAAATATTTGTAAATATTCGTTTCCATTTTGGTTCATAATCTTTAATATTTAAATCTATAATATAAGAAAGTACAATATAACTAACAATAGTAATTATAGCAAATGTTATAGATATTCTCAAAAGAAATAATGAATCCCCTCCTCTATATTCCACTAAAAATAATAAATAAATTAATTAATAAATAAATATATAAATAAATATATATAAAAAAGGGAAAAATATTAATTTAATATATTATTTTTAAAAAAGTAATATTTTATTTTTTTTTAAAAAAAAAAAGCATTGAGAAATTAATATAATTTATGTTATTTAAAAAATGAAATAATATTTAATTAATAAATACCAAATTGTAATCTATGTAAAGGAATATCTCTTATATTAGTATATTCAGCAATTTGTTTTTTTTTAAGTCTTTCGTTTTGATTATTTTGTTGACAAGCATTTTCGTTATTTTCATTGTTCGCAGCTTCAGATGTTACTTCTGTATTATCATTATCATTATCACCATTGTTATTATTGTTGTTATGATTAAAAAAACGACGGAAAAAATCCATTATATTTAATTACTATGATATATATAATTAAATATATATATATAAAACAATTTATTATTCTATTTTTTTATTGTTTTTTTTATTGTTTTTTTTTTATTTTTTTTTTTATTTTTTTTTTTCTTTTAATATTCTATGTTGATTTATATTTTTTCTTTCTTTCTTCGAATTATATAGTATAATGATATTTTTTATTTATTTCTTAATTTATATTTATTTTTTTATCTTTTTTGTATATAATAAAATTATAAATATTTATTTTATTTTCATTTTTTTATTTTTTTTTAAAGTTTAAAATTTTAATTTTATTTTATATGTTTTTTATTATAGTTTGTATTTATTTTAATTTTTGTTATGAGTAAAGTTTTTGTATGTAAATTACAATATTATTAATATCATGATTAACTTTATATTATTACTTTTTGTTTTCTTTTATCTTCTTTCTTTTATTTTATATAATAAATATTTTATATAATAATAATAATAATAATAATAATAATAATAATAATAATAATAATAATAATAGTAATAATATATAAAATGATTAATTATTTAAATTATTGATATAATAAGATTAAATATATATGTATTTTATATTTAAAGAATTTTAGAGTTGTATAAAGAATATTAAATATTAATTATTTTCTAAAATGCTATATTTTTTTCAATAGTAAATATTAAATATTTATTTATACCTTTATTTTTTTTATTATTTTTTATAATAATATTTATATTTATAATATAAATAAGAAGTCCAATTTGAAAAGGAATTTAATTTTAAGAGTTTAATAATTAATTATTTTATAGCCTAGTATTATTAAATAAATAAATAAATAAATAAATAAATAAATAAATAAATAAATAAATAAATAAATAAATAAATAAATAAATAAATAAATAAATAAATAAATAAATAAATAAATAAATAAATAAATAAATATATATATATATATATATATATATATATATATAATTTGAAGATAATCAATTACATATTATTATACAAAAAATTTTCATTATTTTTTTTCTGGTAGTACAAAATCATTATTATAAATTTTTATGAATAAAGTTGAAAATTATGTTGAATAACTTTATTAAGTCATTTCTTGTTCTTGAAATAAAAAAAAATTCTATGATCCCATTAAAACAATATTTCTTAAAAAAAATTTCTTAATTAATGGCTTATTATTAAATAATATATAGACAAGTTTGATGCTATCAAATAACTTAATACGACAAAATTTAAAATTGGGGGAATTTAAAAATCCAATAACACCTATAGAGACAAGAGTCTGATATGAACTTCCTAGCTTATAATGATGAAAACATACCTAATTTAAATTTGAAATATGCTAATCATTATTTTGTATAATTATGTATGTTTAATTTTATACCAATATAATAATATATCATAATTATTGAAAAACCGTTTAATATTAATAATATAAAATTTCTATTATAATAAATGTTAATAATAATTATATAATAATAATAATAATAATAATAATAATAATAATAATAATAATAATAATAATAATAATAATAATAATAATAATAATAATAATAATAATAATAATACTAATAATAATTATAATAATAATAATACTAAATAATAATAATAATAATAATAATAATATTTATACGAATTCTAATTTTATATTCTTATAAATGTTTATTTTTATTTATTTATCTATATATATGTATAACAAAAATTATTTATATATATGATAATAGAAAAAAAATTAAGAGTTGTAATAAGTTAAAAATAATTAAATAATAATTAGAAAATAACTAAGAATTTTTATTAAAAAAAATATATATATATTTTCTATGGTTTTTTTTTTTTTTTTTAATTACTATTATTATTGTTATTATTTTATTTCATTTTATTTTCTTTTCCATTAAAATAAAATAAAATAAAGGAAAATATTTTAAATAAAAATAACATTAAATAGAAATTAATAATATATATATATATATATATAAAACAAAAACAAATAATTAAATAAATATACGTATAAATAAGAAAAGGAAAACAATGATTATAAATTAAAAATGATAAATATTTTTTTTTTTTAGAATGATAATTAAATCTATATATATATTTATAAAATAATTTTTTCTTCTATTTCATTTATTGTCTACTTTTTCTGTTTAACTTTCTCTTTTTGGTAGTAGAGTTTTTAAATTTTTCTGAAATGCCTTCTGCAACACCATGTTTTATTTTATTCTTTTTAGTACTATCAGCATTCTTTATGTTGACAATACCACCTTTTGAATTTTCAGACAATTTTACATTTGCCCAATCTTCTTCATTACCTCCAATAGCATATCTATTATATATTAATATTCATATAATATTAATAAAGAGAAAAATATAATCATCGAAAAAAAAAAAAAAAAAAAAAAAATAATAATAATAATAAGCAGAATAAAAAAAAATAAAAATAAAAATAAAAAAAAAATATTTAGTTATTATTATTTTACAATTATTTATTAATTTTTTTATTTATTCATTTATTTTTTATTATTTGTTAATTTTTTTCTTTTTCCTTTTTTTTATTCCTATAATCACTACTTTACTACTTTATGTTATATTATTATTATCAATATTATTATTATTATTAACTCTTAAATTTTGTTATTGTTGATATAATTTATTATTTTATATATTTATTATTATATATATGCATGTATTTATTATATTTATATATAATTTATATCAATTTTAAAATTAAATGATAATATTTTTTTCTAATAAATATTATATAATATAAAATAATTATAATAATAATAACTATATTTATTATAATAATAAATTACTCTATAATAAATAAAAAATTATATATATATAAGAAGAAAAAAAAAAAAACAATTAATAATAAAAATAAAAATAAAAATATTAAAAGAAGAGTGAACTTAACTGTTTTAAATCTAATTTACTAATAATTTCTTTTTGTTTTTCTTTAAATTGTTTCATTGCTTCATCTTCACCATCAATTAAATCTTCTTCTAAAGTTTGTTGAGTTGGATCCCAAGCTTCATCATCTTCAATATTACGTTTACCATTAATATTTGTATTAGATTCATTAGTTTTTGATTTAATAGATGACTTTTTCATTTGAGTATTTTTATTAATATCTTCTTCAAATTCTCTTTCTTCAACACTTTGATAGAATTGATAAATTTTTCTTAAAGATTTCATAAATAAAGCCATAACTTGTGTTACAGGTATACCTAAATCCTTTTCAAGATCTTCCATAGTTTTATGTTGTAAACCAATACCAGCTAAAATAGATGCTTGAACAGCAGATAAAGTTATTTTATCTAATTTCTTTTCTGCATTTTTAGCACCAGCTTCTGTATCACATAATTGATTAAGGAAATAATTATGACTAATGGTTGGAACTAAATCTAAAATAGCATGATAATCAAGCATATTATTAACATAACTCTTTAAACGTTTTAAGTCATGAGATGAGAAGTAACGAAGTAATTCAGAACGACAATTTATCTTTGGTATATTCATGCGAGAATTATTTTTACCCATACCACGACGTGCAGCATCTAAAATAGAAAGTACTAATTTTGAATCAAAATCTTTAAATTTATAACCTAATAATTCTATAATACGACGATGAAAATCGCTAGAGAAATCATTAATCCAACTTTCATTTTGAATTTTAATTTCACTATTTGGATCATTTTCATTTGTTAAACTTCTTAACATAATACAAGTATGTTCACCAGTTAATTCATTACTAGTTTGACGAAGATAAACAGGAACAAATCCAGATTTTTTCCAAAAACGATGTAATTTTTCGGTTAATCCATAACTTACACCAATCCATTGTAAATGTTCAGTTAATGGTCTTTCATTTAATTTTAATAATAATGGTGGCATAGATTTAGCATCACGTACTTTAATAACATCATTTTGGAGTGTTAAATTTTCAAAATCTTCATCTTGTAATGTATTAATATTTTCTTCATTACCTTCATTATTATCTTCTTCATTAAGATTCTGCATTTTACCTTCATAATAATCAATTAAAAGTTGAAGTGCACGCTTACCATAACCCATACCAAAGTAATCTGGATGAGTTGCAATACGTACAACTCTAGCACCAGATAATGAAGCAAAATCTTCATCTTGGAATTGTTGAGACATACACCATGGAATTAAATCACCATTAGCTCTTTGACCTTTACTTAAAGAATTTAAAATAGTTTGTTTTGAAATTTCACCTTCTAAACAAATTTGTATGACACAAAGTGGTTCAGGTAAGGTGACAGCTTTACTACTATCAATTGGTGGAAGTAAAACAAATAAATGATGAGCTGGAGCATCACTCATTAATTGTAAATCATTTGGACTATTCTTATAGTGACTAGCTACATATAAACTCATCATACGTTGTAAGAAAGCTTCACTAACTGGATGATAACTGAAAAGTGTATCTCTATTAACATAGTATAATTCACATTCTGATGGATATGGACAACCTGTAGAAAGACGTGAAAGAGTTGAGGTACTACTACAACAATCTAAACAAAGAATTTTATTTAACCATGATTCAATTGGATCATTTTCTTTATAACGAATAGGTTCTTCTAATTTAATTTCTTTTAATAATCTACCAGTAGCAGCACCTGTACCAGAATCTACATTACTAGCTTCAGTTTTACTTAAAGAAGCAGATAAACCTCTACTTTGTTCACGAAGTTGTTGAATTAATTTTAAACTTAAACTTCTACCAGTACCTTCATAACCATTAATGGTACTGGCCATAAATACAAGATAATTACCAAGTAATTTTTTAACTAATGGTAATGGAATAGCTGCAGCTTCATCAATAATTAATAATTCAGCTTGTGAAAGCATATGAGCATCTGCTGGATGGATATATTGAATAGTTTGTCTATGATTTTTGAAAATATTAACTCTAACAACAGCTTTTGGATATTCTGGATTAGTACTTTGAACAATATTATAATCAAGATGTTCTTCATAACCTAAAGCATCAAAACCTTTAAATAAAAATTGGAATAAAGTTTTTAAATTTTCAGGTGATGGGGCAGCAATAAATATATTTGAATAACTGTTTTTTTTTTTTTTTTTTTTTTTTTTTTTTTTTTTTTTTTTTTTTTAATATATATATATTATTATGTTTTATTAAAAAATTTTTATTAAAAAAATTAAGTTAATAAATATATAATATTTGAAATAGATAATTTAAAATATAATATAATATACATAATATATATAATTATATAAAATTAAATATTTATATTAATAAAAATAATATTAATAATGTATTAACAATTACTATACTTGTTATATTTATATATATATATTTTACAAAATAATATATATTTATTATTTTATAATAATTATAATAATTACCCATATGCAACAGCAGCTGCTAAAGAAATACCAAGAGAAGCAGATTTACCTCTACCTCTAGCTGCAGTTAAAGTAATTGTACTACGAAGAGTTTTTTCTGATATAGCATCAACAAATGCTAATACAGCTTTAGCCTTTATTAATATAATAATAATTAATTATTATAAGTACTTTTTTTATCTATTTTTATGATACAATAATATATAATTTATTATTATTATTATTATACTTACTTGATCTAATGTTCCTGTACAATCTACAAGACTACCAATTGGTTGTGTATCTTTTAATGATTCCTTTAACTCTTTTAATTCTTTAGCTTTTGGAGTTAATTCATTTTCCTTTATTTAATTAAATTATTATTATTATAATTATTATATATCAAAATAATTATTAATATAATTATTATTATTATTATAATTCTATATATATATATATATATATATCATTAAAAATATTAATATAAAATATGATAATTACAATATTATTTTGTAAAGATTTAATATTCTTTCCTTGACTGATAGGTAATACATTTAATTCATCATCAACAACTAAACAATTACCACAACTACCTAAAGATAAAATAAAACGTTCATTAAATCTGGCAGTAATATCATGATGAGATTCTGTTCTATAACGAGAGTGAACATCCTAATAAATGAAATAATATGTATAAATATTTAATATTTGAAATATTTATAAATTTAGGATTATTAGGATTATTTATATTCTCTTTCTTTCTTTCGTTCTTTCTTTTTTTTTATTTTATTTTATTTTATTTTATTAATAAAAAATAATTACCATAGTCATAGTATATAATTGCTTTAAAGATTTCATAGTTCTTAAAAGTAATACAATAATACCACCTCCTTCAACAGTTTCGATAGTTCTAGCTAAAAGATTTGGTGTTAAAGCTTCAAAATCCTAATAATATAAATTTGAAGAATAAAATCAATTATATTATATATTAATATTTATATAGTAATTTAATATGATTTATATTTAAGTAATAAAAATTTAAATTTCCCTTGAATCTTTTATTGTATCAATAAAAATAATAAAAACAGAAACTTACTTGTAAAACACACATTCCATAAGTATTACCAAGAATTTTTTCAGATTCTTTATAATATACATATCTAATATCAGTTGAAGAAATGAATAAATCAAATGGATTATCCTGATCTGGGTCTTTAATACCGCGTTTAATATCTAACTTTAATTGTCTCATTCTCTTTTTTCTATGACTATTATTATATATGTATATTTTTTTCATTTATTATTTTTATTTGTATTATAAAAATTGTATATAAATATTATAAAAATTAAAAAATATAAATTATATGTTAAATTATATAATTAACATTTCAATATATTTAAATAAATATTATATATATAACTTTCAATTATAATAATAATAATAATAATAATAATAATAATAATAATAATTATTTTAATTAAAGATATATAATTATTTTCTTTTCTTTTTTAATTCAATTTCATATTATATTTTATTTTATATATACCTTGAAAAACCTAAATCTTTCTTATAACACCATAAAACTGAAGGTCTAGCAGCAACTCTTGCTTTTGATAATAAAAAGTGTAAATTAACGACCTGATCTTTTCCTCTATCACCAATAATTACAAAAAAAGAACGATGTCCAGATTTTACACCATTTTGAATTAAAGTATGGATTCTTGAATCCAACTTTTTCTTTTGCATTTGTGGTGCCATTCTTATATATAATAATTAATGATAATGATACTAATTATTATAAAAAATTATATTATATAAATTTTATTATACGAAAAATTCTATAATAAATAGTATTAAAAAACATTTAAAATAGTAACATTATAGTTAATATTAATAATTATTTTTAATTTTAATTATGTCTTCATCTTCTACTATAATTGCTATTACAATTAATATATATTATTAATAATTACAATACCTTCAATTAACTATAACAAGATATTCTATTTAATTAAAATAAAAGATAAATTAAATAAGTATTTTTTAATTTATTATTATTATTATTATTATTTCAATTTAAGGTATGAAGATTCAAGAATTAATATATTCTTTTTTTTTATTAATTCTTTACTTTTTACTTTTTAAATTTTAAGAAATTTATAATAATATTTAAAATAATAATAATAATAATAAATAATAATAATTATATAATTTTAAAAATAGCAAATTATTATTAATTGTACCACATTAATATTTTAATTTTTTTTTTTTTTTTTTTTTTTTTTTAAAATTTGATTTTTACTTTTGATTGGATAATAAGTAACAAATGTTTAACAATTATGTATTTAAAAATGTATACATTAATATAAAATTAAAATAAATATAATCAAGCAAGGAAAAGAGTCTCCTATTTCCCATTTTTGTTATTGACATATTTTAAACTTTTGCTGAATAAGTATTTAATAAATTGAATATCATTCTCAAAATCCATTTTTTATATATATTTAAATATAAATACTAATAAAAAATTCTTTAATAATAATTAATAAAAATTTTTTAATAATAATTAATAATAATAATAATAATTATAATAAATAATAATAATAATAATAATAATAATAATAAGACACTTCAATTAGTAATTTAATACTTTATTTCAATTATTTTATTATTTAATTTATTATATATATATATTTTATTTAAATATAAATTTTATTTTTTTCTACTAGATTAAATAAATAAATTGATGCTACTAATAAATAATGATAGGTTTATTATTTCAAAGTTAATAATTAATAAAAATGTGTATATAAATTAATTAATTTTTTTCATTTTTTAATTTTATAATATATGACCTTTAAAAAAAATATCTTTTTTCGCGTATTTTTTATAAATAATAATTTAAATAATAAGACGTTCAATTTGTAACTTTAAGTTTTGAATTTGTTCCTTTAATTCTGAACCTTCATTAGTAGTGATAGAAGCAGCAATAACTGGACGTGAAACACCACAAGCACGACCAAGAGCTTGCTTAGATGGAACAAAAACGTATGGTACGTTCTATTTTTTAATATAAAATTTTAAAAAGAATGAGTTCATTATTTATTTATTTATTTATTAATTAATTAATTCTATTCATTTATATTTTATTAAATCCATAATTATTTTTACCTTATCTTCACAAAGAAGTGGGAGATGTAATAAAATTTCAATTGGTTCAGTATCAGCAGTAAGAACAATGAATTCGGCGATACCACGATTTAAAGTCTTGGTAGCTATATTTTTTGTATTTTTAAATATTATGTATTGATTTATATTTTATATAATAGTATATAATTATTAATTTTAAATTCATAATCAACTTTTCAAATAATAAAAAAAAACGATCACTAACAAAATTAATTCATTTTATTGAATCCAATTTATTATTCCAATTTTAAAGAATTTCCATTATCATTTTTAAAAAAATTTAAAACTATTTTATAAATAATATTATTGCCTCAGGCATTTTTACCTTCATTGGCACCTTTCTTTAATTGTTTGTAGTGAGAAGCTTGTTGAACTAAATCTAAAATAGAGTTAGTAAGAGCAGCATCAGCAAGTGGGAAAGCTATTTTATATATAAAAAGATTAAATTATTTTAATCATTTATTTAATTATAAATATAAAAATATATATTATTTTATTTAATTTTAATAAAAAAAACAGTATTTTAATTAAAAAATAAGATTAAAAAATTTTACCTTTTGGATTAACAGAGGCCTAAATTTTAATTTATTATTTTAATAATATACAATTTATTAAATTAATCAAAAATAATATATTAAATATTAATCAAAAGTTATATTTTACATTTTATTTATATCTTTTATATTCTTTATAACAAAATACTAATATATATATTAATTGCATAATTTTACTATAATTACCATTGTGTATTATTTTATTTTTAGATTTAAATCAAAAATATTTTTATAAAATTGTAAGTAGTAAAAAAAAAATAAATTAAATCATAAAAAATATGAATAAAAAAAAACTAATAATGTATTTAAAAATAACTAAAACTGACCAATCAAATTAGTTGTTTTTTTTTTAACTTACTTATCAAATTGAATTGAAAAACTTACATAATTAATACAGATACATATAATAAATAAAATGTACTTAGAATATTATTATTATTATTTATTATTATTATTTATTATTATTATTATTATTTATTATTATTATTAATTATTATTATTATTAATTATTATTATTATTATTAATTATTATTATTATTAATTATTATTATTATTATTATTATTATTATTATTAATTATTATTATTATTAATTATTATTATTATTATTATTAATTATTATTATTATTAATTATTATTATTATTATTATATTTATATCTAATTGTTATTATTATTAAAACTATTATTATATTTATTATTACTATTACTATTATTATATTTATTGTTATTACTACTACTATATACTTAATATTTTATTATTATTATAACTTATTCTGATTAATGTTATACTTAATTTGATGATTTAAAAAAAGTTTTCATATATATGGTGTGGCTTATTTAATTATATACATTAATGTTATAAGCCATATCTTGTACATATTCTAAAATTAATTTTAAATACAATAGAAAAAATATATATATTAAAAAATTCACTTGATATTATTATTTAGTTTTCATGAGTATCAAATACTATATATATAATTATATTTATAAATGATAAGCCTTTTCATTGTTACCATTTTTTAATATAATAAATATATCACTAATCTTTGAGTTTCCATATTTATTATAACATAAAATTATTGACATCATAATTATTTTTTTGTAACATTCTGTGAAGTTGATAATATAAATTATCATTAATTAAACCTATAACTAACCTTTCAAACCAATTTTTTTTAAAAAAATATTTTTCGTAAATTATTTTCTAATACATCAATAGATCTAAATAGTATATAAAAAATGTCCATAAAATTTGCATTAATCATAATTAAAAAAAGAAAAAGAAATAAAAAAATTTAGTTATATTGAATTAATCTTCGAAAATAGATGATATTATTTTGTAAATATATAAATTATCGAATTGAATTAAAATAATAAATAATAATAACAAACAAATAAATAAATCAATTAAATAAATAATATAAATTATAAATTATTATATATTGATTTATTATTATTTTTTTCAATAATTAGCATAATAATTTTAAATAGAATTATGACTAAAATTCATAAAATGTAAAATTAATAACATTTTTTAATATAATTATATTAAATCTCTTTTTATGTATTACAATTTCATTATTCATAATAATATCAATAGTGTTAATCATATTATAGAAAATAGTGAATTTTTAAGAAAATTATTATTTAATAAAGAAAGTAATTTTAATAAATAAAAATTAAATACTAACTAAAAGTTTTAATTTTAAAAATATAAAGTTTTAGATTATTCATTGCTATCATTGATTATTAAAATAAGAGTCTATTAATAACTGATAATAATCGATAATACATTTTACAATTTCAATGATGACATATTAAAAAATATAATTTTAATTGGTAAGAATAAATACACTAATATTTTTTAAAAAATATAGAGGATAAACATTAACAGTAATAGATATTATATTACAGATATTACATATAAAACAGTTTTTATAGTTATTTTTATTTATTATTTTATTTATTTGAAGAATAAAAATTTTCAGAATATATCATTCAAGCATTTATTTATTTTTATTTTATTTTTTTTTGTTATATTTCAATTAATTTTCATTTTATGATTTAGTCAATATATTTTGATGTATGTATATAAATATATATATATGGATATAAATAACAGAATAATAAATATGTATCAAAATCATTATAAATTATGAAATTAACATAATCCACATTAAAGAGTTTAAATATACAAAGTAATTTGTAATTACACAGAAAATCTAATTTATTATTTTTAAATTGTATATTTTATCTTTTATTATATGTAATCCAAATTGAATTATCCTAATGAAAGATAATATAATATATAATATTATAATGTATTATTCATTTTTATTAGTTTCATTTAATAACTTAATAATGATAGTATATAAATATGTTAATAAAATCAAAAAAAAAAAAAAAATACAATTTTTTATTAACATTATAGTTTTTGGGAATTTTTTTTTTTTTTTTTTATATTATATTATTGTATTAAGTATTTTTTATAAATATATTTTTTTCTTTTTTGAATCTTTTTTTATTGGTAAAAATCTTATTTATTAATTAAATAGTATAACTTTAATTTTTAAATTTTTAAATTTCCTTTTAATTTTAAAATAAACTTTAAACATTTATATTAAAACAATATATTATCAGATATATTAAATATATAATTAAATTAATTATTATCATATATTAATAATATAAAACTTTTAATTTATTTTTCCAAACAAATTAATATTTGTATTACTAAATATCAAAAATAAAAAAAAAAATTCTTTTTTGAATGAATAACTATTAATATTAATGTGAAATTGTGAATAACAATGATATTATTATTATTAATAATAATTTAACTTTTGTTCTATAAATATTTTAAAAATTTAATGAATACTTTTATAATAGAGAAGAAACTAACAATATAAAAATAATTATATTTCATGTATTGTTATTAATTTTATTTTATGGAAGTCATTTAATATATGAATTAATTCTGGTTATAGATAATATAAGAATATTATTATTTAATATTATTTGATTTTATAATTAATTAAGTTAAATAAATATTTACTAATAAAATTTTTTTTTTAATATTTAATATTATACAATAATTATTAGGCTTTTTTATATATTCATTAGAAAATAAATTTTTATATATACTACATTATAATATATTGTATATCATATATTATAATACATTTAATATATATAAATATAATATATTAATTTGATATCAAATTCATCATTAAAAAATAGTTTTTACAAAACCCCAATTATTAGAGTAAAAATAATAATATTTAATAATAAAATAATTTTAAAAAAAGGAATAAATATTATTTATTATTATTAAATAATAATAATAATAATAATTACATACATTTAATATATTATATAAATTATAAATAAATTATTTATAATTTATTTAATTTAATATTATTTATTCATTTATAAATAATAGTAATATATATATTATTTATTTACTTAGCTATTTATATAATTCTTAACAAGGAAAAATAATATAACAAAAGAAAGACAGAATTTTATTTAATATTATTTAATTTTTGAGCAAATTTTGGTTGCTTTTTTTTTTATATATATATTTTATTTTTTTTTTCATTAATAATATAATAAATATCTAATATATTATAATATATTGTATTATATTATTAATATATATTATAATTAGTATAACCAAATTAATTAGTTAAAATATAACAAGTTTCCTTATTCGTCATAGCCAAATATTAATTATTCTAAAAATATTAATTTTAATAATAATTTTTTTATATTTTATATTTTATATTTTTAATTTTTTTATATTTAATTTTTTATTCTTTATATTATAATTTTCTTTTTGTTTGTTAAATATTTGTATTATTATATTTTTTATATTGAGATGGTAATATAATATTAATCAATCTATCATTTATTATATTATAATATAAAATAGTTCTATTATAAATTTTAGTAAAACATTTAAATAATCATCAAATCATTTAAAAAGTTAAAATATATTTAAAAAGATAATTAATTCAATCAAAAAAAATATTTCTTTTTTTTACATCATTTTTATGAATAAATCAGATTAAATAATTGAAATATATTAAGTAATAGATTTAAAAAATATATGATATATATATATACATGTAATATTGAGCAATATAAATATATATTTATTTGTTTTAACATCAGTACTAAATACAATTTTAACATTATAAAGTTTTAATGATATCAAATAAATGATGATATAATTACTATTATGATTAAATATAATAAGAAATATATATAAATATTTGATAATAACAATAATAATATAATAATTATAAATATTTAGTAATAATATAATTATAAATACATTAAGTCAATTTTAAAAAAACAGAAAATAATAAAAGTAATAAGATAAAACTAAAATCAAAATAAAAAAAAAAATCACATAATAAAAAAATTTTAGAAATTAGTATAAACAAAGAATAATTAAAATAATTATTTTTTAAAATATAAATTATACACAAATTTTATTATATATTTTTTTATTATTTAAATAAATTTTAAGAACGATTAAACTAATATTATAATATTATATAATTATAAATAGAATAATTACTAAGTATAAAGAAATTATTAATATAATAATTAAATTAATAATAAAGAAATAAATAAAAATAAAATAAAATATTTGAAATTATAGTATAAAAATTCTTCCAAGGTATAATATTAACAAATTTTAATTTAATATTATATAATAATTTAATAATTCATTACATATGTTATTAATTTTTTTTTCGATATATTTATTATTATATTTAGAATAACATGCATTTTAAATAATAAAAATAATTTACAAAGAAAATGAAGGAATCACAATAATAATTACTATTAATATTAATTAAATTATTCAGTATTATTTCATTATTAATATACAAAAAATAAAAATATTACATTATATTTTATTATATCAATAACAACTAAAACAATAAAATATTTCAATTCAATTAATAAAAGTATATATTATTTAAGAGGACAAAAAATAATCTATAAAATACTTATTTATCTATTATTTATATTTAACTATTAACTAAAATGTCAGTAGATACACAAACAATACCTCTAACTAGTGATATATTAGATACAGCATATAAAAAGTCCGAATTAACTCATCTTAGTTTAAATAAAGCTAAACGTTTTCTAGATGAAAAATATAATAATATTTGTCAAGGATTAAAAATTAATGTTTTAGGTGTTTCATTAAATAACGCAAAATCAAGAGTTGAAACTCAAACAAAAATTTGTATTCAAGTAGTGACAGATAAAGGAGAAAAAGTTCAACGATGGAGTCATTTGAAATTGCCAGAAATATTTGTTAATACGCCAAAAATGAGAAAATCAAAATATAGTAATTTATATGATGATGTTGATGAAGAATCTATTTTAAATTTAAATGCAATGGTAGTATGTGCATCTGATTTAAGTAAATCGGCTATACACATGTGTGTTGGATGTGTTCAAAGAGAAAGAAAAAGATTATTAAAAAGAGATTCAAAAAAGAATACAGTAGATAGTGCTATTGATAAAGAAATTAATAATTTAATGAGTGAACATGAAAATGAAAGAATTATTATTTTTAATTGTAATCAAATAATTGAATTCGGTGGTGGTGATTGTATTTTACCATCAAGAATTACATGTTACTGTAGGCATCATAAAGAAAAAATTGGATTTTGTATATATTTTGTTTTAAAGGATCATAATGGCGTAGTTGTTGCTACTGGTCTTTCTCCACCAATTTTAATTACTGATGATCATAAATCTAATTCATTTAAGAAAAATGGAAGAAAACGTGTAAAACTTGAACAACCAAGTGCACTTCCTCCTTCTCCAACATTAACATCGTCTTCATTGACACCACCTCAATCAATAAATGATACTGATGCTCAAACACCTTTAGCGTCACAACAAACTGATGCTTCGGTGTTGGTGGATTATACAAATAATGGTATATATAAACAACCTGTTGTAGTAAATAAAACAGTACCTTCTAATGTAATGAGCATATCAGAACAAACAACAAATCCAGCTGTTAATGCCATACATTACGCAAATGGATTAGAAATGAATATAACGCCATTATCTCCTATATCATCACCAGAAATGAATATGACTTATTCACAACAAGCCTATAATACACTCGCATCTACTTCATCAAACACAATAAATACTACAGTTGCATCAAATTTACCAAATTATAGATTAACTAATAATATAATTCCACCCAATTCTCAAGGATTGGAAGATTTCCATCATATGAATATAAAATCTGAGACTGGAATAATAAATAATAATTTTAATATTCCAGATGCTCAAAATCCAGTTCTTTCAGTATATAATAATATTCCAAATACAACTTCAGCGTTAGTTAATAATCATTTAATGGTTGATCAAAATATAGTCATTCCTTCCAATAATGTAACGGAAAGTATTGATTCAAATCACAAATTATTCAATGCAAATTCTTATAACTTAAATAGAGTAAATCATACAATAACCAGTGAAAATGCACCATACATTAATCGATTAATACCTAATGAAGGTCCATTAAGTGGAGGTATAGAGGTAACGGTTTTGGGTGTAAACTTTATGGAAGGTTTGGTTGTAATATTTGGCGATGTTGAAGCCCAAACTCAGTATTACAGTCAATCAACACTTATTTGCATACTACCACCTGCACAAGTTCCAGGACCGGTACCAGTTGCTGTAAAGTCATATTCATTTAATATACCAATTCAAAATTTGATGATCTTCAATTATAAAAATGAATCAGATAAACAGTTAATGGAGTTAGCTCTTCAAGTGGTAGGTTTAAGAATGACAGGAAAAATTGATGATGCTAGAAATATTGCAATGAAAATTGTTACAGATAATTCTGAAGACTATGGTAAACAGGATATGGGTGTGGATGGTAGAACTAAGAATTGTTCTACGATATTAGACAATGATCCTATATTAAAATCATCAATTAATGTTTTACAAAGATACATTATGGATCTTAAAATTCAAAATAAACAATATAATAATGGAATTATAGAATCTGATTCATTAGAAAATGAAGTGATACAATGTCTTGCTACTGTAATGTCACCTGATGAACCATTTGAAGAAAATGAAATAAATTTAACTACAGCTGCTGGTCAAACTCTTCTTCATTTCGCGGTACTACTTAATATGACAACTTTAATAAAATGGCTTATTGCTTTAGAAATTGATATAGATGCGGCTGATATTAATGGTAATACACCTTTACATTTAGCAGTATTAATGTCAAATCTATTAGTGGTAAAAATATTAATAAGTAATGAAGCTGATATGTATTGTGAGAATTGTAATGGTAAAACACCATTAGATATAGCTTACGAAATAAATCAGGAGAATATTATTGATATCTTAGAAAATGCCATGAAAGAAGAAGAAGAAGAAGAATCTATTAGTGAAGAAGAATATGAAGTTTTTGATGAAGATAGTGAAGAAGAAGAAAATGATATAGTGAATGAAAAGTTAGGAGTGGAAAATGAAAAGGAAGAAACTATGAATATAGATAATGTAAAGATTATAGATAGTAAATATTCTGCCAGTAGAGGAATAGAATGCTTTAATAATAATAAAATAAAACAAAGAAGATCACAACAAAGTTTAAATGTAAATAAATCTAAATTCAGTAATGATAGTAGAGAATGCTATTATTCAGAAGTAGATGATTCTGAGATTTATGATGCTCAACCAGTAGAACCTGAATCACTTACTAATGATAATCCTATAAATGATACAAATGATTCCAAAATAATATCACCTGAAATAGCAGTTAATAAGGTTACCAGTAGTAAATATAAATTATTACAAAAGGATTTACCACAATATGCTATGTCTTTCTTTAGTAGTAAAGATAAAAATTCAAATCAAACAAAATCAGAAATAGGGTGGTTCCAAAATATACAACAAATACCATATTTTTCAAATCTATCTAATTTCTCTAATTTCCCTAACTTCCCTAATTTCTCATCCATCACAGCATTTAATTTCACTTTTACTAATCCAATACCAATAGTAACACAACATTGGAATGATTTACGTAAAAAGCAATTTGAAGAATGGCGTCGTAATCAAAGTTTATATACTTTATTAAAACGCGATTCCTCTTCATTAACCGTACATGACGATTTAGAAGAAGAAAAGAAAAAAGATAAGATTAATGAGGTTAAATCTGAATCAAATAAGAAATCTTTTAAGAAATCACGCTATATGAAATTACATTCTAAAAAATCAAATAAAGAAACTACAGATGAAAATAGCGAAAAAGAATATAGTGAAGAAAATGAAAATGAAAATGAAAATGAAAATGAAAATGTTAATGAAGTTTTCTTTGAAGAAGATGAAGATTTTGATTATGATGAATATATAGAGAATGGTCTTTTTGAAAATGATCCAAGATTAACAGAACGTGAAAGAAGGTTATTGGCTAAACAAAAACATTCTCGCGAAAATCGTAAGAAGCTTAGACGTGATCGTACCCTCTTTTTATTCTGGATACCTACTATTTTAGGTAAATATATACATTTTAATTAATTAATTAAATAATAATAATAATAATTATAATAATAAACAATTTTTTTTATATATGTATATATTAATATTAATATTAATATATATAATAATATTTTAATTTTTAATTATTTATAGTTATGGTTGCATTAGCTTTACTTCGTGTATATACATTTAGAAAGATTCTATTAGAAACTGTAAATACTTTGGTTCTTGTACCATTAGGTTTAGAACCTTATGAAATAATTACAGTAAATCATGAACAGAATTTGGAAGATATAGTTGATATAATATAGTTTTTTCTTTTTTAAAAAAAAAAAAAATATATATATAAACCAAGTCAACAAATTTTTTAAAAATAAATAATAATAATATATATTAAAAAATAAGATTAATTTTCGTTAAACATAATTATAACATAAAAATATTAATTTTTAACTTTAAACATAAACAAATAAATACTTTATTATTTAATATAAATTAATATTATCATAACAAGAAAATATAGTTAAAAAAAAAAAAAAAGAAAAAATAAAAAATAAAAAAATATATATAATATTAAAATATTTATCCATTAAAAATACTAATACTAATAAACTAATTAAATTAAATTAATAATAGAAAAAATAAAAATAATAATAAAATTCATAGTTTGATTATATGTTTTTTTATTATTATTGATATTTTGTATTAATTTTTGATAATATTTAAATTAAAACAAAATATTTAAATCAATTATAAGATTTAAAATATTAATCAAAAAAGAAAAATAATAATAAAAAAAATAAAAAATAATAATAATAATAAAATAAAAATAAAAATAAAAATAAAAAATAAAAAATAAAAAATAAAAAATAAAAAATAAAAAATAAAAAATAAAAAATAAAAAATAAAAAATAAAAAAATAAAAATACATAATACAAACGAATAAAAACAAACAAATATATATAAACAAATAAAAAACAAACAAATAAATAAATAAATAAAATAATTAAAAATAAAAATAAAAATAAAAAGAAAAAGAAAAGGAAAAATAAAAAATAAGTATAAATAATAATAATAATATCAAAAATAGAAGTTAAAAAAACAATAAATAATGGTAAAAAAAAAAAATAGTATATATTATATATAATATAATAAAATACTAATATATATATTTTTTGATAATAATACAAAATTTTATTCCTTCTTTTTTTTTTTTTTTTTTTTTTTTTATATTTTTTAATAAATTAATTGTTTAATTATAATAAAAATAAATATACATATAAAGAAAATGTTGGAATAATTATAATAATAATAATATTTAATTATTCCAAGTCAAGGTTTTGTAATATTGTTTTATTTTACTTAAATATATGATTGATGAAATTATTATTATTTATTATTTATAATTATTTTAAAATTTATTGTATCTAATAAATATATAAAACTATAATGTTATAATGTTACATACTCGATAAATTGCTAAATATTATGCTATTTTGGATTATATAAACAGGTATTATTACTTCTGTGTTAATTACTTTTTTATTACTATTTATTATAAATGATTTTATTATTAGTATTAAAAATCTAATCCATTGTTATATTAAAAGACATTTTATACGAAATAATAGTAAATAATAGATATTTTTGGGGAAATTATTAGAATAATTAAATAATTATTAATAAAAAATTTATATACATATTTTGTAACTGTATTATTAGTATTTATTTTTGCCTAGATAATATTTAATATTTAGTTGATTTTATTATAATCCATATATGGATAAAATTAAAATTAATTATTAATTATACAGCATATTAATTAATTCTTCAACTGATTAATATATATAATTTATTTATTTTTTTTTTCCATTTAATTTATTATTTATTTATTATTTTTTTTTTTTTTTTTTTTTTTTATATTATTTTAAAATATATATTTATGGTATAAATATATAAAAATTATAAGAAACTATACATTTTAACTGACATTTAAAAAAAGAAAGTAAAAAATGAAATTTCAAAAAATTTATAATTTATAAATAAATGTGAAATAATAAAATATATACTATTAAGGATGACTCATATATATTTTTGTATATAATTATTTATTTATATTACTATATATCTAGTACAACCATTACAAGCTACAAATATAAAGACAAACAAAAAAATTTTTTTTTATATTTTTTAATATTTATTAAGAAAAATAATAATTTAAATTTTTTTGATTGTTTATTTTGATATATATATATACCTTTAAAATATAATTTATTATTATAAATTATATATTTTATTTATATGATAATCATAATTTAAGGTTATAAAAATTTATATTCCTTTGTCTTTTTCTTTTTTTTTTAAATTAAAACTTTGAATAATTTAATAATGTCATTTCAAAAGAATAAATTTACTTTTGGAATGAATTCTTCTTCATTTCAAAGAAAAAATATTTTTGATAATAAACCTAAACGTAAAAATATATTTGACGAAGAAGATGATAGTTCTTCGGCACCACCACCAATTAAAAAAAAATTTAATTTAGATGATGATGATGAAGATAATTTTTTAGAAAAAAAATTTGGTTCAAAATTAAATAAAAAAGAAACATCAAAACCTGTTGTTGAAGAAAAAAAAGATGAAGAAGATGAATTGGATAAATTTATGGCAGGAATTGATGATCAATTAAAAAAAGAAAGTGAAGCACCAAAAAAAGAATTTATTGTAAGAGATGATATTGAAGAAGAGGATTATGTAGAAAGTTATGTTAATCATATGAAAAAAAAGGGTATTGATGTAGGAAAAACTCGTGAAAAAATTGAAAGAGATAAAAAAGATATTGATTCTGATGAAGAAGTTTATTCTGCTGCTCGTGCCATTGATGAAGGCATAGCATATGATTCTGACGATAATATGATTGTACAAAAGAATAAAGAAATTGAACCATTACCACCTGTAAATCACGATGAAATTAATTATGCAAAATTTGAAAAATGTTTTTATAAAGAGCATCCTGATATTGCTAAATTAACAGATGAACAAGTAACACAAATAAGAAAAGATTTAGATATGTGGGTTACAGGTCATGATGCTGCTAAACCATGTATATCTTTTGGTCATTTTGGCTTTGATGAACGATTAATTAATGCTATTATTAAACAAGATTTTACAGAACCAACTGGTATTCAAAGACAAGCTATACCTATTGCATTATCAGGAAGAGATTTAATAGGTATTGCTAAAACTGGTAGTGGTAAAACAGCATCGTAAGTACTAAACATAAAAATAAAAATAAAAATAAAGATAAACATAAAAGAAAATAAAATAAAAAAAATAAAAATAAAGATAAACATAAAAGAAAATAAAAAAAAAAAATAAAAATAAAGATAAACATAAAAGAAAATAAAAAAAAAAAAAAATAAAAATAAAGATAAATATAAAAGAATAAAAAATAAAAATAAACATAAAAATAAATTATTAATTATTAGTTTTTATAAATTCGTTATATAAAATTTTTATTAATAATCATCTTTTTTTTTTTATAATGTAATATTATTATTTGCAATTTATAATATATATATATATATATATATTTTTTTTTTTTTTTTTTTTCTTAAAAAAAAAAAAAGATTTGTATGGCCAATGCTTATTCATATTTTAGATCAACCGGAATTAGAAAAAGGTGATGGTCCTATTGGTCTTATATTAGCACCAACAAGAGAATTAGCACATCAAATTTATGTAGAAACAAAAAAATTTGCTAAAGTTTATAATATAAAAGTTGCTGCTGTTTATGGTGGTGATTCAAAAGCAGATCAATTTAAAGAATTAAGAAATGGTCATGTTGAAATATTAGTAGCAACACCAGGTCGTTTAATTGATATGATAAAAATGAAAGCAACAAATTTAAGAAAAATTACTTATTTAGTATTAGATGAAGCAGACCGAATGCTTGATCTTGGTTTTGAACCTCAAGTTAGATCAATATGTAATAATATTAGACCAGATAGACAAGTATTAATGTTTAGTGCTACTTTCCCTAAAAAAATTGAAAAATTAACAAGAGATGTACTTAATGATCCAATAAAAATACATATTGGTAATATTGGTGCCTCAAATACTGATATTGAACAACATGTTATAGTACTTAATGATGATTCATTTAAATGGAATTGGCTTATTGGTAATTTAGTTAAATTTACAGTAGATGGAAGTGTATTAGTATTTGTTGGTCGTAAAGCAGGTGTTGATGAATTAGCTCAAAATTTACAACAAGCTGGTTTTGATTGTTTAGCTTTACATGGTGATTTAGCACAAGTTGAACGTGATCGTATATTATATGATTTTAAACATGGTGTTAAAAAAATTCTTGTTTGTACTGATGTTGCTTCTCGTGGACTTGATATAAAATCTGTAAAAACTGTTGTTAATTATGATACAGCAAGAGATATTGATTCTCATGTTCATAGAATTGGTAGAACTGGTAGAGCTGGTGAAAAAGGAACGGCTTATACACTCATTACACAAAAAGGTAAAAAAAAAAAAAAAAAAAAAAAAAAAAAAAAAAAAAATAAGAATTAAGAATTAAGAATTAAAATACAATATAAATATATATTATAAATAATAAATTACATTTTATTATTTATTTATTTATTTTATTTATATGAGAATATATTAATATTGATTTATTTTTATTGCTTTTTCATAATATAATATATTTATTATTTATTATTTATATTTAATTATATTTATGATAAATCAAAAAAAAAAAAAAAAAAAAAAAAAAAATTATTTTATATATATATTTTTTTTTTCACATTTAAAGAGGATAAATTTGCGGTTGATTTAATTAAAAACTTAGAAGATGCTCATCAATATGTTCCATCAGAATTAGTTGAATTAGCTAAGAAAAATCCAAGATTTAAAAAGAATCATAGAAGAAATAGAGGAAATAATAATAATAGAAGAAATAATAATTATCATAATGATAGAAGAAGAGGTGGTGATTATAGTAGTAATGCAAATTCTATTCCATTAGGTGATAATAATAGATTTTCATCATTCAATTATTCAAATAATAATAGATATGATAATTATTCATATAGAAATTCAGATCATCGAAACTATCATGGTTCATATAAAGATAATAACAACTATAATAATAATAATAGAAGTAAAGGATATATGTCATTTACTAAAGCAACTTCTGATATGGGAAGATCAACTTCATCTATTAATGATAAAAAATAAAGAACAATAGTAAACTCATTATAAAAATTTATTAAAAAAAAAAAAAAAAATAGAAGCAAAAATTTTTAGATAATATATATTTTATAATTTTATTTAAATATCCTTTTTTTTTTTATTATTTTTTTATTCTATTATTTTTTTTATTTTATTATTATTATTTTTTTTATTACTTTTTTTTTTTTTTTTTTTTTTTTTTTTTTTTTTTTTTTAAATAAAAGTAATAATATAATAAATTAATACATATTAGCAATTATTATTAATTTTGATAAAGTAATGTTTAAAATTTATAGAATAGATTTATATGTATAATTTAAGAATCATTTTTTATATTATATATATATTATATTAAAAATCTAAAAGTATATATTTTTCAATTAATAATAATTATTAAAGTGAAATAAATGATTATAAAAGAATTAAATTATTTATATAATATATATATATTATTTATCTTTTTAATTTTTAAATTAATAATAATAAAATAGAATAAAATCATTATTTTTTAATTAGATATATTGACGATTAAATTTATTTTATTATTATTGAACTTATTATTAATATTAATAATATAATAATTTATTTTTATGTTATTTTTTTTTTTTTTTATTTTTTTTTTTTTTTGGATTTGGTTTTTATTATTGTATATTATATTATTATTATTATTATTATTATTATTATTATTATTTTATTATTATTATTATGATTTTTTTTATTTTTATTTTTATTTTTTTTTTTAATTATTATTTATATTATTAATTAATTAATTAATTAATTAAATAATTAATTATTATTTATTATTATTTTTTATTATGAATTTTTATAGTTTTATATTTATTTATTTATTTATTTATATATTTTTTATTTTTTTTTTAAGATTGTTAATTTATTATTTATTAGTTTTATTAAATAAAATTTGATATTTTATATTTCATTTTAATTCATGTTTTATTTTATTATGGTATAAATAATGTAATAATATATTATTTATATGCGTTATCATATTTTTCTTTTTTAAAAAAGAAAAAGATATGCTTATATTGAAAGTATTATTATTATTATTATTTTTTTTTTTTAAAAAAAGTTATGAAATAAATAGTTTAAAAAGAATAGTAATTAAAACTACCAAAGGAGTTTTCTTTTATTTTCACTGATAGCTTGTAATCTTTCTATTTCTTTACTATCTAATTGTAATAAATTCGTTATAACTGGAACTAATTTCTATAATTTTTATAATAATAATCAATAAATATATATATAAAATTAGTATTATAATTAATTAAATCAAAATGTAAAATATTGTACAATTAAAATATATAAACAAGTTATTATTTACATCTTTTTCATTGCTTTCCAAGAATCTTAATACTACATTCTTTAAATATTCCATATTAACAGTAGTTCTTTTTTCATCTCTGTTCATTTTGTCTAATTCTTCTTTAAGATCCTATATTAATAAAAATAATATATATATATATTAATAAATTATAAGAATGAATATTTTAATATTAAATTAAACAATATATGATAAAAAAGTTTTTTTTTTTTTTTTTTTTTTTTTTTTTTTTTTTTTTTTTTTATTTTTTTTTATTTTTTTTTACTTTTTTATTTTTATTTTTTTTTACCTTTTCTTTCTTAGTTAATTCTTGAACATTCTTTTCACTTTCATTTAATAATTCCATCAAATTTTGAACTTGTTTTTTTAACTCAATTTCACGAGTTCCGGAATTATTATCTACTCTTGGAATATCTAATGAGGAGGATGGTTCTGAAGTATTATTATTTATATTATTTGTAGAATCATTAGGATTCAATAAAACACTTAATGATACAGGTGTATTGGATGTACGATTAGATGGCATTGGTGATATAAGTTGAGTAAGGGTAGATTGTTCTGCAGTAAGGGTATTTAGACTACTAGCTGGTTTATTATTTATAATTGTTGGATTAGTAGAAATAGTTAAATTAGTAAGTTTTTGTTTTTCCATTTCTTCTTTGAAATCTTTCTTTAGTTTTTCTATTTCTTCAGCCTTTTCATTTAATTTATTATTTAATTCCTGAAAAATTAAATAAATATATATATTTAGATAAATATTAACTCAAGATAAAAATTATATTAAAATTATATAAAAATATATACTTACATCATTATCTGATTTTAATGAATTATAATCTTTATCTTTTTGTTCATTAATTAAACGTAATTTATCTATTTCATCATGATATTTTTTCTTTAAATCTTGAATTTCAATTTCATTATTATTTTTTATATTTTGTAATTCTATTTATTAATATAGTTAATAAAATAGTATTATTATTATCATTATTATCATTATTATAATTAATATTGTTAATTATTGTAATAATATAAATTCAAAAAAAAAGAAAATTATATATATTATATACCTTTAGAATATTTATCATCATTTTCTTTGATTTTAGTTTTCAAAATTGTTACTTCTGCTTTAATTTGATTTGATTCTTGCATATCTCTTTCATAATCAAAGATTTGATTTTGTAGAACCGATATTTTTTCATATGCATTATTAAGTTCATCTTTTATTGAAGCATTTCTTTTTGAAATTTCTTCATATTTAGATTTTTCATTTCTGTTTTATTTATAATAATAGATAAATTATAAATAATATTGATAAAAAAAAAATTAATAATTAATATATATATAAAATCTTTTAAAAAAAAAATTTTTTTTTTTTACCTTTTTTCTTCTTCTAATTTTGAATTAAGTGATTCTAATTCATCTATTTTCATTTTAATATTATTTTCAGAATATTGTTGGAATAATATATTAGCTCTGTTTTTATATTTTTGATATTCTTCTTGAAGATCACTATTTTCATTTTTTGCATTATTTAAATCAATGGTCTTTTTTCCATTATTTTATTATGTGAAATTTATTATTTACAAAATATAATATAATAAATGAATAAATAATTAATATATTAGTTTATTTAAAATATATATATATATGTATAAAGTAAATTACCAATTGATTTATTTTTAAGGATAATGCATCACGTTCACTTTGAGTAGTATTAACAATGTTATCAAAGTTATCTATTGAATATAGAATAAAATATTTATATATGTATTATTATTTTTATTTATTAATTATTTTCATTTCTTTAGATACAATATATATATATATATATAAACCTTTTATATCTTTAGTAAATTTTTCTAATTTATCTTTATTTTCTGTTAATGTAGCAATCAATTCTTTTTGTTTAATGATTTCTTCATTCTTATCTAAATTTTGTTGACGAATTTCAATTAAACTCTTATTAGCTGCTGCTAAAAGACTTTTCATTTTTTGAACCTTTTCTTTATTTTTAGCTTTATAGGCTTCAAATTCACTTGTGTTTGTTTCAAATTTTTGATTTTCAGATTGTAATGAATTGATCTTTTAATACATATGATTAGATTATTTAATTTTATATAACAAGCAAACAAATAAACAAAAATAAATAAATAAATAAATAAATAAATAAATAAATAAATAAATAAATAAATAAATAAATAAATAAATAAATAAATAAATAAATAAATAAATAAATTAATAAATTAATAAATAAATAAATAAATAAATAAATAAATAAATAAATAAATAAATAAATAAATAAATAAATAAATAAATAAATAAATAAATTAATAAATAAACAAATAAATAAATAAATAAATAAATTAATAATTGATTGATTGATTATAATTAAAATAATAATATAAATATGTATATATCTTGAAAAAAAAAAAAAAAAAAAAAAAAGATAAATTAAAAACCTTTTCTTGTAATTCATTAATAGTTTCAATTTGACATTTTTGAGTATCCTATATATAATATTTAAAAGAATAAATAATTTTGATGTTGAATAAAAAAAAAAAAAAAAAAAACTCAATTTAATATAATATTCAAGCAATTATGAATTAATTATTTTAATTAATTAAATTTATACCTTTTCAACTTGAATTTGTTCTTTAAGTTCGGTAATCTTTTTCAAATCTTCTGAACGATTAGATTCTAATTCATTAATTTTCTTATTTTTACCATCTAATTCATTTGTTAACTGTGAAATGATTTGTTCATTATCTTTTATATTGAATTGAAGATTATTAATATTCTCTTCATGATCCTTTAATAATTTTGTATCATTATCATATTTATTCTGTAATTCAGTAATTTTTATTTCCATTTGTTTTTCTCTTTCTTTCATTTCATCAATTAAAGTTTGTTTCTTTTGTTCATTGGCTTCTTTTTCTTTTATTTTTTCATTTAAATCTTCAATTTCTCTAGTTTTAGTTTCATTATTTTCATTATCCCTATGAAGATTATTAATCTTTTCATTTAGTTCATTAATTTCTTTAATTTTTCCATCTAATTCATTTTTCTTTTCATCAAGATTTTTTTGTAATTCATTTTTATCTCTAGTAACTTTTCCATTTATTTCATTCATTTCTGATATTTTTTTATTCAACATTTCAATAGTTGAATTCTTTTCTTCTATTGATTTACTATTTGTTTCTTGGTTGGATGTTAATTCTGACTGAATGTCTTTATATTGTTTTTGTAATTCTTGATATTTCGAATTTAGTTCTTCTAATTCATTTTTCATCTTATTATTATTAACTTCCAAAGATATGATTTTCTCATTAATTGTTTTATATTCTTCTTCTTTATTATTAATAGAAACTTTTAATTCTTCAATTTTCTTTAAATTATCTTCTTTGTCATTTTCCAAAGATTTTATATCTTTTAATAATTTTTTATTTTCTGTTTCATAAAGTTCAGATTTCTGTTGTAATTCTGATTTTAAAGATTCTAATTCAGATTCATGACTTTTTTCATTATCAAGATGTTCTTGATTTTCTTTTTTCATTTTTTCCATTAATTCTTCGTAATCTTTTTGTTTTGCTTCCATTTCATTTTTTAGTTTATTTATATTAGATTCATAATTTTTAATACTTTCTTCTTTTTCATTTTTCATTTTTTCAATATCACTTTGAAGTTTTTCATTTTGTTCTTGAATATTTTTATTTTCACTGTTACTAGAAGTCAAATCATTCTTTATTGAAAGAAGTTCATCATTTTTTGATGTTAAATTATTATTTAAATTGTTAATTTGTTCTTTGAGTTGATTAATTTGAGTTTTATGCTCATTTTTTAAATTTTCAAGAATAGATTCATCATATTTTGATTCGTTATTCTCTTCTTTTGTATTAAGACACTGTTTAAGATGTAAAATTTCTAAATCATATTGTTTCTTAGTATCTTCAATTTCCTTTTCTTTTTCATTTTTATCATTTTTAATATTTTCAATTAGAGAATTTTTACTTTCTATTTCATTTTGAAGATTGCTAATTTGACTTTTTAATGAATTAATTTGATCTTTTTGATTTGATGATTCTTTATTTATATTTTCCTTTTCCTTTTCAAGAGATTCAATTTTTTCTTTTTGATTAGAAGATTTCACTTCAATAATTTCTTTTTCATTTTCTAATTTTTTGATTGTTTCTTCTTGATTTAATGATTTTTCACTTAATGATTTCTTTTCATCTTCTAGTACATTTATTTTATTCTCTAAATTTGATAATTCCCCACCTAATGATTTCTTTTCATTTTCTAACAATTTTACTTTTTCTTCTAAATTTGATGACTTAGTAATTATTTCTTTATTTTCAGATTCTAACGATTTTACTTTTTCTTCTAAATTTGATGATTTAGTATTTATTTCTTTATTTTCAGATTCTAACGATTTTATTTTTTCTTCTAAATTAGATGATTTAGTATTTATTTCTTCATTTTCAGATTTTAATGAATTGATTTGTTTTTCAAGATCAACAGATTTATTATTTAAAATTCCTTTTTCTTCCTTTATTTTATTTAATTCATTTTCTAAATCTTCATATTTTTTATTTAATGATGTATTTTCTTCGTTGAGTTTTTCAATTTCGGTTTGTAAATTTTCTTTTTCATTACTGATATTTTCTTTGTTCTGTTTTATAGAATCTTTATAATTTTTAAGTTCTTCAATAATACTATTTTTTTCATCATTAAGAAGCTTTATTTTCTCTAATAATTTATTTTTTTCATTTGTACTTAGTTCTTCTAAAGAACTGTATTTACTACTAAATTCACTAATTTCTCTTTCATTATTACCTTTTATTTCATTTATTGTTTCATTAAGTGAATTTATTTTATTCTCTAAATCGTTAACTGTTTGTTCATTTTTAATTTTTTCATCTTGTAATTCAGTTTGAACTTTCTTTTGTTCTTTTTCTAAATCGTTGTTTTTCTTTTCAATATCATTATTTATTTCTTTAAGCCGGTTATTAATAATTTGAAGACTTTTTATGGTTTGTGAATTTTCATTATCTTTTTTAACTATTTCATTATATAAATTTTGAATTTTATTTTTTTCATTAGTTACATTATTCATATTTTTTTCTATATTTTCCTTTTCTCCAGTTATTACCTTTATTTTGTCAGAAAGATTATTATTATCATTTAAAAGCTTCGAGTTCTCTTCCTTTAATGAAGTTAATTTATTATTCAATTCTTTTATTTCGTTTAGATTTTTCATTTTATCATTATCTGATTCATCATCTGAAAATGATATTAACGGTTCTTCTACTGGGCTGATATTCTTCTTATTTGAATATTTATTAATTTCTTCTTTTATTGTAGTATTTTCTTTTTGTAATGATGATATATCTTGTTTATATTGTTTATTTTCTTGTTGCAAAGAAGAAATTTCATTTTGTAATTCAATTAATTTCTTCTGTAATAATGTAATATTTTCTTGATTATTAATAGAAGGCAATGTACCTTGTGAAGTTGTTATATCAGAATAAGCTTCTGTCATATCGTCTTGACCTAAACTAATATCATTTTTTTCCTTTAATTCTTTAATTTCTCGATGTAAATTAATAATTTTTTCTTTTGCTTTAGCTTTTAATAATCCATAATTTTTATCTTTAATTAAAATTTGTTTTTTTAATAAGGTGTTTTCTTCTACTGCTTTTAATTGGTCATTTTTATATTTTTCAGTCATTTCTTGATATGTATTATTCAATTTTTGTAATTCTATACATTTTTCTTTTAATTCATTATATTCTAAACCTTGTAATGATTTTGAAAAATTTTGATTCTATTAAAATAATTTTAAATTGAGTATAATTTAAACGAAGCAATATATTAATTTATACTATAATACATAATAATATAATATTTATTTGTATTAATACTGATATAATATAATTAATATGAAATTAATTTATACCTTTGCAGTTTTTGTTATTCCATCTACAAAATTTTCTAAATGTTGGGAAATATTGAGTACATTTTGTGAATATGATTTTGATGTTTGTTTTGTTGAATCAGAATTTTCATTTGAAGAATTTGCATTAGTACTGTTACTAGCTTGAGATTGGTTTGAAGTATCGGTATTAAATGATTTTGTTAATTCATTCTCAACCTCGGCAACCTTGAAAAATATAATATTAATTATTTATTTAATCAATAAGTAAACATTAATTTTATTTATTTAAGGTATATCTTACCCGTTTCATAAAAGAATTAAACATTTTGAGATTAAGAATTTATATATTTTTAAAAAAATATAAAATTATCAATTATTTAAAAAAACTAATTTTACTATAATGATTAATATTTTAATATATGATTATAAATATATATCAATAATGATAGATAAAATATTAGTTATTTAATTCTTTATTATTATTTATAATAATTATTAAAATTAAGGAATAAAGAATTTTATTTTATTAGATATATTAATAAACTGTTCTGTTATAATTTATTATTTATAAAACTTAAACCGTATTATTTTTTTCATATTATATATTATTATTTATTTATCTACATATATACTAGATTATAAAAAATTTATTTATATTTTTATAATATTTTTCAATACTTTATATTTTGGTCATGGAAATGTTTATTATTTTATTTTATTTAATAAATAAAAAATAATACAACCGTTAATATATATTTTGTTTATAAAATAAACTCTAAAATATAAAATATCTATAAAAACATTTTTCAATAATTTTATTTATTATTATAAATAATTATTTTTAATAATTTTTTACTATTGAGATATTGAAAATAAAAAACAATATAAATATTTACGTTTATATACGTTAAAATTGTACATTACTAACCCTGATACATTTAATAATAAGAATAATATTAATAATATATATAAAATATATTAAGCAATTAATTTTATTATTTGTACTTATATTATTCTTGAAAACTATTGGTTTAATTATTAGTATATGGATAGACCATTTTAATTAATAATATATTTTATGTATATTATTATAATTTCGAAATATATATTAGTATATTTATTATATAACATTTTTGTATTATAATAAATGAAATTTTTTATATTATAAATAAATAAATAAATAAATAAATAAATAAATAAATAAATAAGTAAATTTTTTAAATAAATAAATAAATAAATAAATAAATAAATAAATAAATAAATAAATAAATAAATAAATAAATAAATAAATAAATAAATAAATGAAAAAATACATTGAATTAAATATAATACAATATATAATAATGTACTATAATAAAATATATTTTAATTGTTTTTAATATAATAAAAATAATTGTTAACATCTTAATTTTTTTTTTTTTTTTTTTTTTTTTTTTTTTTTACTTTTACAACAAAATAAATATTCAGATATATTTTTATAGTTTTAGATCTATAATATATATAAAAAAAATATAATTTGACATTTTATATTTTTTTTTATTTAAGAATCATAATTTTTATAAAAATATATTATTGAAGAAATAATATATATATTTATTAAAGGTAAAAATTTATCGAATTAAAAAGTGTAAATGAATATAAACCATCTATGATTAAAAAGATCAATCATAAACTTCAAGAGTACATTATTATTATTAAAAGTAAATGATTATTATTAAAAGTAAAGAGGCATAAGAAAATAAATTACTACGAGATGCATTTATAATAAATAATAAAATATAATCAATAAAAACGAATAATTCAATTTTTTTTTATTATATATAGATTTCACCTAATACATAAACTTTGGTAGTTTTAATAATTATTATAATAGTAATCAATCATAATTGTAATCAGAGACATAATTATTATTTTATTCTAATAATAATAAACAAAATATAATAATTTTATATTTAAAAATTACTATATTCCAATATTGTGTATCAAATAATTATTCTTTTTATTTATATAACTACATATAGTTGTAAATAAAATTATTTCTTAAAAAAGATTATTTATATTATCAATTTTAATTTTTTAAATATATATTATTTATAAATTATAAAAAAATTTTTATTTACTATTTTCCATTATTTAATTTTTATAAAGATTTCAATTTACAGAAGATAAAACTATACAAATATACAAATATAAGGAATAACGCTTATGGTAAGTGGTAATAAAACTTTTATTTAATGTATGTTTATATATTTAATAATCTATTCTTTCCTCTATATTTTATATAATATATTTTATATAATAGGAGGAAAGATATGCCGGAATTATTTTTTACAAATTTGGAAAAGGTCCAGAATTCTTGTTAATAAATGATTCTTATGCAAAAAAGAACCTTTGGTCACCACCAAAAGGAAAAATTATTGGGCAAGAAAATGAATTACAGTAAATATTAAAATAATTTTTTATTTTTGTCGGAAATTCAAATTAAAATAAGTAATAATTAATTAATAAATTTTATAATAGATGTGCAATTCGTGAAGCAAATAAAATTACTGGATTAATTACAAGAGATTTTCAAATTGAGGATGATTTTAGAGCTGAATTTAAATATTTAGCTGAAACAAGGTATAGTGAATAACACTTTTTTTTTTTGATTTATTATTATTATTATGTATATAATTTTATGTTAATTATTTTTTTTCTCAATAATAGACCAAAGAACGTTGTGTTCTTTTTAGCTCAATTAACTGATCCATCTCATAAGATTTATCCACCTGCTGAAGGAATTCATTTTAATTGGCTTCCATTTCCACAAGCTGCTGAAAGAACTGGTTCAAAATATATGCAAGATGTGTTAAGACAAGCTCAAGAATATATCGAAGAGAAAAAATCAAAATATAATAATGGCAATAATTATAATAATAACAATAACATCAATAATAATAATGGTTATCAACCAAATTATTCACCAAATTATCAAAAGAATTTTGATATGAACAATGATAGACGCTTTAAAAGACCTTCTCATGATGAAATGGGAAATATGAGAATGGGAAATCAAGGTAGGAATCCATTTATGAAATCACCAAGTCCATTTAACCAAGGAAGACAAGATAAGAATTATAGACCAAATATGATGGGAGGAGGTATGACACGTTCCTTCAGTTCAAATAGTAATGGATATTCTAATCAAAATAATAATGGACCATTTGGACCACATAATCCAGGTTATGGAAATATGAAAGACCAATATGGAATGCCACCTCAACAAGAAAATCATTTATATAAAACAAGACTTTGTGAAAGATTTGAAGCTGAAGGTGCTTGTCCTTATGGTTCAAAGGTAATATTGACAAAATAAATTTGTATTAATAATAAAAATTGAATATTAATTAAAATATGTTAAATAAAATTATTAATAAATTTAAAATTTTAATACAGTGTCATTTTGCTCATGGTACTGCTGAACTTCGTAGAATGCCACAACAACCTTCATATGATGATCAATATATGAATCAACATCAACAAATGCCACAAAGTTCTAATCCACTTTACAAAACTCGTTTATGTGAACGCTTTATGAATGAACATTATTGTCAATATGGATCTAAGTATATATTTATAATTATAAATAAAATTATTTATTATCTTAAATTTATATTTAAAGAAATTCTAACTCAATTTTTATTTAAATTTATAAATAAGATGTATATTTGCTCATGGTAATATAATTATATAAAACTTATTTTCTATAGTTATATATTATATATTATAAAACAATTTTTTTGTTATATTTTTTTTGTTAATATAAATTATTATTATTGTTTTGAAATATCATTGAAATATATATAGGTCCAGAAGAACTCAGAGGTAGACAAAATGATATGGATGATGATTTGAATAACAGAATGCATGATATGAATCTTAGAGGTCCAGGAGGTCCAGGAGGTCCAGGAGGTCCAGGCCCAAGATCAAATTCACCATCATTCGGTAATCAATATCGTCCACAACAGCCAGGTTATTATCCACATTCAGCATTACATAAAACATCTTATTCAGGTGTTCCACCACATCGTCAACAATTTAGTTCACAACAACCAAATGCCACACCACCACTAAGTATATATATAATTAATAAAATTTAATTAAATATTGTATTATAAATATTAAATGTTATATAATAATGTTTATTCATTTTTTAAAAATCTTTTTTATATTGAAATTTGATATTAAAGTAAAACCATCAAGGTAAATAATATTAAATATTAATATTTTTCAAAATAAAATATGTA
This sequence comes from Anaeromyces robustus, assembly GCA_002104895.1. NCBI lineage: Eukaryota > Fungi > Neocallimastigomycota > Neocallimastigomycetes > Neocallimastigales > Neocallimastigaceae > Anaeromyces > Anaeromyces robustus. The sequence goes on along the minus strand of MCFG01000146.1, from coordinate 46,726 downwards.
TTAAAATAAAAAAAAAAAAAAAAAAAAAAAAGGGAAAAGAAAAAGAAAAGAATAATTTATGAATTAAATAAATATATATTCAAAATTTATTATTATATAGCCCAATAAGACCTGAAAGTGAAATGAAAGAACCAGAAAGAAAAGTAGAACCAGTAGAAACAAATAAACCTGAAGCAGTAGTTGAAAAGAAAAAAGAATTAGAAAAGCCAGTGATTAAGGATTTCCTTAAGAGTGATGTATGTGTAACTTTATAATCATAAAGAATCTTTTTATAAGATATAAATTTAATGTATTATTAATAATTACCTTTTTAAATAAATAATTAAAAAAATTATTCATATTATTGCTAATATTAATTTAAAATTGAAAGATTGAAGAAGATAAATCTTGGATGAAGGTTGTTGAATTAACTAGCGATGAAAAAGAAAAATTGGAAAGCTTGTAAGTATTAATTGTTATCATATATGATAATATCAATAAATTAACTATTTTTTAAACAAATTATATAAATTAGAAAAGTATTAGAGAAACGTCCATCACAACCTGCTCCAAAGCAATATTTAGATGATCCAGTTATTATTTCATTAAGTGAATTCTTTAGAGAAGGTGAACATGATTTGAAAGATGAAGTAAAGGAAATTACTCGTTTAGAATTTAAACACGATTTAAGTAAACAACAATTATTTAATGTATTAATTCCAAGTTTATTTGATGAATCATACAATGTTGAAAAACTTAATGCTAGGAAAAAATTATTCTTGGCTGTAAGTTTAAATATTATATATAAGAAATTATAATAATAAATAACTATTATAGTGAATAAATATATATAAATTTAAATAATATATATATATTATATATTATTAAAATATTCACTAATTAATTATAATTTTTCCCTATTAAATCTATTAAAACTTAGTTCATTAAAAGTGCTAATGACCAAATTTATTTCTTAAAATCATGGGAGAAGTATTTATCTTGTTCAAGAATGTCAGCTGTCCTTCCAAAAACTCCAATATTATTTAAAGATTTCTATGATATTGATTTAGTAGAAGAAGATAATATATTATTATGGTATGATGAAAGCCCAGATTCATCTATTGTTAAACAAAAATGTGAACCATTTATTACTTGGTAAATTTATATTATTTATTTACTATATAAATTATAAATAATTATAAATATATGTATATTAAATTAAATAAATGTAAATATTATAGGTTAAAGACAGCTGAAGAAGATTCCGAATCAGATTAAATTTATTAATATTTATTTATTTTTTTTTTTTCCAGCGTTCATATGTTAATTTTTTTTTTTTTAACAAAAATTATTTTTATTTCAATTTATATATTTCATTTAGTTTTTACATGGTTTTATTATTATTATATTTATATTTATATTTAAATAAATAAATAAAAAAAAAAAAAGACAACTTTTTTTTTTTCTTTCATTCTATCATTTTTAATATAAATATATTTTAATTTATTTATATAATATATAATAATATAAGAAACGAAAATAAGAATAAAAAATAACATTAAGGAAAAAAAAAGTTATGAAAATAATATTATATTATAATTAAATAATAAGAAATTTGAGTAAAATAAAAAATAAAAAAAATTATAATAATAATAATAATAATAGTAAATAGAATAAAAAAAAATCATAAAAAATTAATAACGAAATGAAATATAAAATAAAATAAAATAAATTCAAATAGGCATTTTTTATTAATGTAAGCAAAAAATACAATAAATAATATGTATTTATATCATTAAAAAAATAAAATAATAAAAGTAATAAAAAAATAATATTACCTATAAATATATATATAATACACATAAAATTTACTAACAATTTACCTTTTTTTTATTATATTATTATTAAAATATATAATTTTTTTTTTACTCTATTATCTTTTATTTTTTTTTTTTTATTTAATTATAAAAATCAAATTTTAAAATAATAAAAAAACAATAAAGTATAAAATAAATATCATACGTAGAAAACCACTATTAAATTAAATAAAATTATTAAAAATTTTATTTATTAGTATTCAATTATGAATTATTTGAAATTATGTATTTTTGTTGTCATTTTTCAGTTTAATTTTCTTTATTTGATTCACTTATTTATTATTATTGTTTATTTACTGTTTATTATTATTATTATTATTATTATTATTATTATTATTATTATTTGTTACAAATATTATTAATAACTTTTCAAAGACGGAAAAAACAATAAGAATTAAAAACAATATTTGTATATATCGTATACATAGAAATATAATTTCATAAATATATATTATTATATATATTTATAATATAATTAAATATGGTTTATTAAATTTATTTATTTTTTTTTTTCAATAAAAAATTAAAATATGGTATTAGTTTTCAAGCATATATCTCAATGTAGCTTCTAAATCACCATTGTTTTGCTTTAATTTTTTTTCTGCTTCAGCTTTACCAACATCCATTTCTTTCATCTTATTTTAATGTTTATAATTAAAATGACAAAAATTAAAAAATAATATTTATATAAGCTTTATTATTATTATTATTATTATTATTATTATTATTATTATTATTATTATTATTATTATTAAACTTACAACAGTGTCAATATCTTCTTTAGTTAACTTTATGGATTCTTGATTCTTTTTACTTAATAATTTATAATATTTATAAGTGAATTTAATAAATTTTAAATATAATTTATTTTTATTTACTTATTTTTATTTTCATTTTCTTTCATATTTTATTTTTATTTTTATTTTTATTTTTATTTTTATTTTTATTTTTATTTTTATTTTTATTTTTATTTTTCATCGATATTAAAATGATTCTTACCTTTCATCGATTATATTTTTGGTTTTCTTTTTTTCTTCTAAAGCAATAGAAATAGCCTAACATATTTAAATAAGTTTCGAATATAATTATAAATAATTGTTATTTAAAATTATTAATTACTTCTTATTATAAATTATAATATAAAAAAATTAATTAAAATAATTTTAAGAAATTTATTGTTATTAATTACTTTATTTAATTTATCTTCATCATGGGCATGTGTCAATTCTTCGAAATAATCAGTAATATTTTTCATATCCTTTGTATAAAATTAAAATATTAAATAAGAAATATTATAATAACCTATAATAAATTAATATTTAACTTACTTTAGTAGCCATTCCTTGATGGCCCTTTTGTTCTTCTTCACCTTCAGGTTTAGATTCTGTATTATTTTTATCTTTTTTATCTTTTGGCATTTTTGAAAATATATTAACCTAATAAATTAAAAAATATGGTTAAAAGATTTAATTAAAAAATTAATAAGAAATGTATAATTTATTTGTTTTTTCTTTTTTTTTTTTTTGATTGGTATCCAACTAATCTAATACGTTTAAATTATACATTCATAAATGTTTATTAAAGTTATGTACAAATATTTTATAATAATAATAATAATAATAATAATAATAATAATAATAATAATAATAATAATAATAATAATAATAATAATAATAATAATAATAATAATAATAATAATAATAATAATAATAATAATAATAATAATAATAATAATAATAATAATAATAATAATAATAATAATAATAATAATAATAATAATAATAATAATAATAATAATAATAATAATAATAATAATAATAATAATAATAATAATAATAATAATATTAACATTAATAAAGAATTATCTTTATTTTTAAAATGTCTTTTTTTTTTTTAATATCAATATTTGTTTATGAAAACAGTTTAAAGAAGAAACGAGACAAAAAAATAAGGTTAAATAGTATATAATAATTTTGTATTAAAAAAAATAAGTTAAGCATTATATTTTAAAATAATCAAAATTTAAGATAATGCAATTTTAATAAATTATATTATATAATTATAATAATTAAAAAATTTATTTCTATTTCTTTAAAAAAAACTTTATTTAATTTATAAGATATATTATGTTTTTACTAAATTCTATTTAAATATATAAATAAAAGTTAATTTTTAATTATAGAATTAGTTTTTATAAAAATATTTGTACCTCAGTTTTTTTTTCTGTTATTAATAATAAATGATTATAATTTTTTAATTATTTAAAAAATTGTTAGTTAAAGAATAAATCAATGCCTAATAAAATATTTCTGAAAATTACCTGTGAAAAGACAGGAAATTCCAAAACTTTAGAAGTATTTTTTTTTTTTTTTTTTCTCTTTTTCTTAAAATATTATATTAAATAATTTATTAATATCTAATTTCCAAATATAATAATAGTTTAATGATGAACTTCGTGTATGCGAAATATATGAAAAATTAAATGAGAAATTTGAAGTAAATACTGATGAAAAATTTATGATATATCGTCCATTGAAAAAGCTTTATTTAAATCCTGGAAGAAATTTATATTCATATGAGTTCGCTAATGAAGAAGTTTTAATCTATAAAAATCCAGTTAGAATGATTAAAATTAAATTAATGGATGGTACAGTGAAAACATATTCTATAAATGAATCAGAACCAATATCAAATATCATGGATATGGTATTAAACGATCATCAAATAAGTAAATTCTATTCATAAATATATAATTTTATGATAATTTAATTTTGGTCATTGTTATTAATATAAAATTCATAATGATTTATAGATCATGATAGTAAAGATGAATATGGATTTACAAGAGAAGAAGCCGAAAGCACCACTAGACAAAAGAGAAATAGTAGTAGTAGTACTAAACTTTCATGCTTATATACAAATACAAAATGGTTAGATATTACTCAAACACTATGCTATGAAGATATTGAACCAAAAGATGTTCTTATTTTTAAAAAAAAATTGTTTTATACAGATGAAAGATTAAACAGAAATGATAATGTTCAAATTAACTTAATATATAATCAAATTAAAGAAACTATTATCAATGGTATTCATCCATGTACCCTTGAAGAAGCAGTATTATTAGCTGCAATTCAATGTCAAGTTCAATTCGGTGATTGTGATCAAGATAAAGCTAAATCTCTTATTAAGTAAGAATTTATATATTATTATTATTATTATTATTAATACAAATATTATTATTATTAATACAAATATTATTTTTATTATTATTATTATTAATACAAATATTATTATTATTATTATTATTATTATTATTATTATTATTATTATTATTATTATTATTATTATTATTATTATTCATTAAATTAAATTATATATTAGTCCAGAAGAATGTTTACCCCCTGATTATAGAAAGCATAAAAAAATAGAAAAATTAGTTGCTGAAGAATATATGAAACTAAAAGGTCTTTCCGATTCAAATGGAAAATATAAATATGTTCAAATGTGCAGATCTCTTAAAACTTATGGAACTACATTTTTCTTAGTTAATGTAAATATACTATAATTAATCATTTATAATCATTTTATTATTATAATTATTATTATTATTATTATTATTATTATTATTATTATTATTATTATTATTATTATTATTATTATTATTATTATTATTATTATTATTATATTATTATTATTATTATTATTATTATTATTATTATTATTATCATTATTATTATTATTATTATTATTATATTATTATTATTATTATTATTATTATTATTATTATTATTATCATTATTATTATTATTATTATCATTATCATTATTATTATTATTATTATTATTATTATTATTATTATTATTATTATTATTATTATTACTATTATTATTATTACTATTATTATTATTATTATTATTATTATTATTATTATATTATTATTATTATTATTATTAATACTATTATTATTATTATAATTAATTTATATATTATAATATCAACAATAATAGGAAAAAAATTCCAAAAAGAAAAACAAGCTTGTGCCTGTACTTCTTGGTATCACTAAAAGCTCTATAATAAGAGTTAATCCAGAAACAAAAGAAGTTTTAGAAGAATGGAAATTAGGAATTTTGAAACGATGGAATTATAATAATAATTCGTAAGATTTGAGATATATATTTATTAAATATATTTATTGATTTTATATAAAAAAAGATAAATTAATATATTTATATATTTTTATTTTTTAAAATTTTATCATTTATATAAAGATTTACAATTGATTTCGGTACTTATAGAGATACTAACTATGTTGTTGAAACAGATCAAGGAAGTGATATAGCAAAACTTGTAAATGATTATATCAAACTTTTAATAAAAATGAAAAATAAATCTGAAATTAAAGAAGAAGAAGAAGAATCAGTATGTGAGGAATTTGCACGTGTTAGTGAATCAGAAGTTCCAAATTCAATACTTCAACATAGAGTTGAAGTCGAAGTTAGAAAATCAGATATTAGTGATTATATTGACATATTAAATACAGCTTTGATGTATATTCAAAAATCTGAAGAATGTATATTAGAATCTAAAAGTGAAAATAATATATATTTGAATAAAACTTACTATCAAAATTTCAAAATTATCAGTAACAACATCGATACAACCAATGAAAATATTAAGAAATTGGGTGCACTATCAAAAGATGATGATATTGAAGGTGTTTGTAATAAAATATTAAATATTTGTAGTACAATTGAAGAAATTACCACATTGATTGTTTTTAATTCTCAATATTTAAGAAGTAATAATTTAGCTAAAAATCCAAAAGTTAAGGATAAAGAATCAAGTCTTTTAATAAAGAATTATTATTTCAAAGGAAAAGAAAAAACAAATTCTCTTTATTCTATTCCTGATTCATCATCTATTTGTAGTTCTGTTAAAGATAGAGAATCTATGGTTCGTGATGATTATAGTATTAGATCATTTGATATTAAATCCTCAGATCTTAAAAATATTAATAACAGTGAAAATTATAGAATGATCAGTGATAAAATATTTTTACCAGAAAATTACAAGATAACTATTCAAACCAAATATATTATCGAATCTTTAAAGGAAGTTCTTGCATCAAATAATGATTCTCAACGTTATACTATTTTAAGTATTGATACTCGTGTTATTATTGAATTATTAAATAAGCTTAAAATTAATATATATGAAAATATTCCAGGAAAATCTGATTGTAACAATTTTATTAAGAAAATAACTGAAGTTAGAAAGACTTTTACCCAACTACAAGAAAATATATCTAATGAAACTATTACAATTGAGAATAATGGAGATGAAGATGTTAATGATGATCAATTCGAAGAGCATTATATTGATATTTGTAATTGTCTGGAAAAAAATATTAATAGTGTTTTTAGCTTGTCAAAAGATAATTATATCAATATGATTTTAGATTTAAGACAACTTCAAGAACAATTTAATGAAGTAAGTAAAAGAGGAAGCATATTTAAATATTTATATATATATTATAATAATATAAAATAAATATATTAATTTTTCTTAATTTTCGATATATATTTAGATACACCCTTATTCATATAAAGTATGTATTAAAGAGTACAGAGAAATGAAAACATCAACATATTTAAAAAAATATCAGGTTTTCTTAAACGTTTTATTGTTATATATTAATAATATTAAAAAAATGTATGGAGATTATAAGAATTTTTCTGTAGAAGATTGTGAATCATATGATAACGTTTATAGTGAACTTCAATCACTTATGGATTTGTTAAAAATTATACCAAAACTTGAAGTTAAGGATGATAAAAAAGAAGTTGTTGAAACACTACAATTTTATAATGATGTATTATCTGATTCAGATTTATCTCGTTTAAATAAATTAATTGAGATATTAAATAATTGTCCAAAATTACATGATATTCCTCCAAATACTAAAGGAATACAAGAAATAAAAATTAGTATAACAAAATTACAAACATTAACAAACTTTATGATTATTATTAGTAATTGTATGATTGAAATATATAAGTTTTATTCAAATATGGAAATTCCACAAGAAGGAGAAAATGAGGAAAATAATAATGATGATAATAATGAATGTGAAATAGAATATGATAAAAAAGATAAAATGATAATTTTTGATATATTAGAAAATTTCACATTTAAATTCTCAGATATAACGATTGAACTCTTTGATATATTAACTAATGAAGAATTTATTCATACTTCAAGCAATTTATTTAGTAATGAGGCTGAATTATATATTGATGAAATAAAAAAAGATATTTTACAATTAATTGATAATGAAAAAAAAATAATTAATAATGAGGAAAAACATAAAAGTGTATGGAATGATAGTATGAAACAATTAGATAACATACAATCAGTAATATTTAATTTATTAGCTCATTTACCTTTATCTGAAAATGCTAGTAATAGTGTAATAAATATAATTTATAAATTACAGTCTATTATCCGTGATATTGAAGAGAATATAATTCTATCAGAAGCTTCCTATCTTAATCCATTACACAAAGGGTTAGAATTTCACGAATTACATTATAATAGAATACAACAGGAATATAATGCTTTTCAAAGTTTATTTAATGATTTAATTAAAATAAATTTATCAGAAAAATCTTTATTAACATTGATAACTAAAATAATTCATAAATTTGAATTATTTGTTATTATGTTTAAGATATCTGTAAATTCTTTAACTTCATTAAGTAAAGAAAATCAAAAGGCAATCCTTGATTCAGCTAAGGCAGTTGCTATATCTCTATATAATATTATTATTGATAAATTAGGATTAAATGAGCAAGATGTTGAAGATATATCATTATTAATTGAAGAATTCGATTTTATTAATATTAAGGAATATAATGAGAAAGTAAACATTTCAGAAAGTATTAAAGAAAAATTGTTAAATGAATTTAATAGTAATATGAACATATTGAAGGAGAATCTAAGTAACACAAATGATATTAAAAATATTTTATCATATAATGTCAATTCATTATATCAAAACATTAATGACGAATTAGAAATCGTGAAGTCCAAAAAATGTCAAAAATATACATTTGATATTAATGATTTTGAAAGTATTTGTAATTCTTTTTATCAACAAGTAACTGATATTTATTCTAATTATTCTGATTATAATGATCATGATAAAATTTTTAAATTAAATGAATATTTTATATCATTCCATATACTTTCAAAGAAGTTAAAAACTATTAATATAGAAAATGATGAAAATCTTAAAAAAATTAAAGATGAAATGATGGATCTTTATAATACAATAGCTCAAATAAATATTAAATTGAAAGTTGATGTTATTTCTCTTATAGATGAAAGAAGAGACATTAATAATAATATATGGGAATCGACATTAAAGGATATTACAAATGTTATTTCAGAAATGAAAAATTTATCTTTAAAAGCAAAAGAAAGCCAATTAACGGTATATACTTCACCAAAAATTCAAAAATTAAATAATATTGAAAGATACTTTGAACACATCAGTAAAAATAATATTAAAGAATCTGATATTTTTAATAGCAAAGAGTTTTATTCAGGGGATAATGAAAATATTCTTTTCTATTTAATTTCAAATACGTTGTGTTCGGTTGATATATATATAACATCAATAGTAGCAAAGTGTGAAGAACTTTTCAATTTATCCTGTAAAAGTCCTATGGAGAGTCAAATGTTTGTATTTGATGATAATTGGTGTGACTTATTATTATATTACATAATTGAAGTTAATGAAACTATTAAAAATCTTTCAAATATAATTCACAAAAATAAATCATATATAAAAAATATTAATATATATAATACATTGAAAAGATTAAATGAAATTCTTCATAGTTTAAAGTATTTAAATACGAAAAAATACATATTAAATAATAAATATGAATTATGGTCTACTACTGCAGGTGATAATTCTATTAGATGCATTATAACAGCAATGTCTTTTATGGAAGTAGACAGTTCTAATCAAAAATATAAACTAAATATGATTTATGTGTATATTTTTTATATATCATATATAATTTATTTCACTCTTGCTTTATTTAAGTAAAAAGAATGAAATTTTATTTTTAAAAATTGATATATAATTATAAGATTTCATTATTAAAATAAATTAAATATATATATATATTTAATGCTATCTATAAAAATATATATTTATTAATATTTTAATATCAAATCAAAATAAAAGATATCTATATCTATAAATATAAAAATGATAAATAACTAAATAACTAAATAACTAACTAACTAAATAAATAAATAAATAAATAAATAAATAAATAAATAAATAACTAAATAAATAAATAAATAAATAAATAAATAAATAAATAAATAAATAAATAAATAAATAAATAAATAAATAAATAAATAAATAAATAAATAAATAAATAAATAAATAAATAAATAAATAAATTAATAAATAAATAAATAAATAAATAAATAAATAAATGAATAAATAAATAAATAAATAAATGAATGAATAAATAAATAAATTTGAAATATATGAAATTCTAGTGTAACATAAAAATATCATAAAAAACTTAAAAAAATTAGATGTATATTTTAAAATAATATTTCATTATATGAGTGATTCTCCGATTATATTTTTAGAAAATTTTAAAAATTGAAAAAATTTAATTTACAATATATAGCAAAAAAGTATAAATATTAAAATATAATTTATTTTATTTTATATTTTTAATTATTATTATAATACATTTATTTATATAAATTATTATGTATTATATATTATAAATAATATGGAAAATAAAGAATAATTAAATAATATTTATCAACGAACATAGAAAAATATATAAATTATTGAATAAAATATAGAATATACACATATATATTATATCTCTTTTTTTTTATATATATATATATAATATAAAAATAAAATGTCGCAGTTATCAATAAAAGTTGTGATAGTCGATATGAGTATCACAAAAACTCTTTCAGTAAGTTATCAAAGCAAAATAAAAATTAAAACAAATTAATTATTAATTATAATTAATAAGTTATTATGTTTATAAAAAAATTATTAGCTTGTTGGAAGTATGACAGTACAAGAAGTTTGTAGAGAAATAAGAGAAAAGAATGGTGAAGTTGCCGGTGGTGTTGATCATTCATTATTTTGGCCAGATAATAAAAAATGGCTTGCACAAGGAAGAACATTAGATTTTTACGATGTTAAAACTGGTGATACCTTAGAATTTAAAAAAAAGCATAGAATTTTAAAAGTAAAAATGATGGATGATTCAATTAAGACATTTTTAATTGATGAAAGTTTACCAGTTAAGAATATTGTTGAATATGTTGGTCAAAAGTTGGGTACGTAAATAATTTGTATACATAATTTTTATATATAAGCTTTATTATTACAAACTATTATTGACATATAAAAAATTTTTTTTTTTCCTTATAGGTATTATAAATATAGAGGAATATTCTTTTGCTCCAACAGATGAACCATCTACACCAAAAGAAAGGAAAAAGGATAAGAAAAAAGAAGATGGTAAAAATAATTATTAGTATATAATTTATAAATTAAATTATATATATAATGAATTTTATTATTGTCAAAAATAAAAATATTAATTTTATTATATATAAAGTTCAATGGTTAAATCCAGCGAAATCACTTATTGAACAAGGATTGGGAGAAAATGATGTTGTTATATTTAAAAAGAAATTCTTCTTTTCTGATCAAAATATTGATAGAAATGATCCAATTCAATTAAATTTATTATATAATCAAGTTCGTGAATTAATTATAATGGGAAAGTATCCATGTACTATGGAAGAAGCTTCACAATTAGCTGCTATGCAATGCCAAATCCAATATGGAAATTATGATAGTACAAAACATAAAGGAAATTTCTTTAGGTAAGGAATATATAAAAAATATTTTTATAATATGACATAAAATTTTTATTATTGCTGTTGTTGTTGTTACTGCTATTATTATAATTGTTTTTATTATTATTATTAAATATAATTATTTATTGTTTCTATTTATCTATATATAATAAAAATGGATAAATAAATAAAATAAAAAAAAAATTAAAAGAAATCCAGAAATTGTTCCAAAAGAATATTATAAAAACAAAACAGTAGAAAAAATGATTCAACAAGAATATTCAAAACTTATAGGTTTATCAGAATTAAATGCAAAATTTAGATATGTTCAATTAAGTAGATCATTGAAAACATATGGTGTTTCATTCTTTTATGTTATGGTAAAGAAAGAAATATATATATATATATATATTATTTTTTTTTAAATTAATAAATTGATTTATTAACTTTAAAAAAAAAAATAAAGGAAAAAGGTGAAAAAAAGAACAAATATACAAATCCAGTTTATTTAGGTGTAACAAAGGAAAGTGTTATTAAATTAGATGTTGAAACAAAGGAAATTATAAAAAAATGGTCATTAAAACAGTTAAGAAGATGGGCAGCAACTCCAGAAAGGTTTATAGAAAAGACTTTTTTATTACTTTTTAATATTTTAATAATAAATTAACTTTTATAATTATTTATATTATATATTATATATTATAAATTATATAATAAATAATTAGTTTTACATTAGATTTTGGTGATTACTCAAATGCATATTATAATGTTCAAACAAAAGAAGGAGAACAAATTTCTCAATTAATTTCAGGTTATATTGACATTATTCTTAAAAAGAAAAAGGATGCAGAAAGGTTGGCAAAAGAAGATGATGAAGAATATGCCCTTACAGAAGAATATAATAATGGTGGAAAAGCTAAAGCTATGTCAGCTAATGGTGCCAATGAAAAAGGATATGCTAAAGCAAACCACGTTAATGGTAATGCTATGAGAATGAAAATGTATGGTAAAGGAATGCTGTCAGTTAATCAGCCAAGATTTAATATGGCTAATCCATCTGTTAGTCCAGAAATATATGGAGCACAACAAGGGATTATTCAAAATATTAATAATGGTTTTGCTACTATTCAATCTATATTAGATGATATTGTTAATATTAATGAACTACCAGAATTAGGAAATGATGCTGCTGCTCTTCAATGGAAAAAGCAAACATTGGATGTTAATACAGAAAATATTAGATCTCAAGTTGCATCTGATATTTCTGCATCATGCTCAATTTTAAACCATACTAATGCAGATATTGAAGAAATGGAATATGATGTTATTGGTGGAAATATTACCACTTTATCTGCAAATATTATTCAGTTAATTCCATCAGCTAAAATGGTTTCAAGTTTATTGGATGATGAAGATGCCAAAAATAGAATTTTAGAATGTGCCAAAGATTTAGCAAATGCAACAGGAAGATTTTTAGGAAGTGTACAACCTGTTATTTTAGGTCAAGGAAATAAAGAAGAAATGTATCAATGTGCAGATGAAATTGGTAAAACTGCTTATCAATTACTTAAAGAATTAGGTATCATTGAAGTAGATGACAATAAAATTAGAGATTTATTAGAAGCAGCAAGAAATATTTCTAATGCTACTACTGATTTAACTTTAGCTGCCAATGGTGTTTCTAACGCTTTTCCAGGTTCTGATAAGAAACATGAACTTTTAAAAAATTCAAAAATGTGTACAGCATGTGCCGTATCTTTAATTTCAGCTACTACAGTATCAGCACCAGGAGTTACATCTACAGTAGTATTTGATGAATTTATGGACTCTTGTGCATTAATGAAAGATACAATTAATGATATTCAAAATTCAGCTTTAGGTTGTACTGATGAAAATGCATTAAATGGTTTAAATCATGCTGCACAAAATGTTAGTGAAAGTATTGCTAAATTAATTAATCTTGCAAAATTAATATCTGATGACTACGATGGTGCTACAGAATTTGATAAAACTTATGATGCTGTTATAGCATCTCTTGATCAATATATGGACTCATTAGGTGATATTGAAGCCATGGTAGAATCCACAAGAGATTGTACTTATTGTACAAGACAATATATTAATCTTTTAAAAAATATGGCAGATAGTGAAACTGATGATGATGCAAGATCAAGATTATATGAAGCTATTAAAGGATTAACAGATGCAACTACAAAAATGATTATATCTGCTAAAGATTTAGCTAAAGATCCAGATGATTATGAAAAACAAATGAATTTAAGAAAAATTTTAGATGAAATAAATAATATTATGATAGCCTCTTCTGATAATGATAGTTTAAGAACAAGAGCTTTCCAAAAACTTGCAAAAGCAGCAAGAGAAGTTATTTCATCTTGTAATCAATTAACTTCTGCTGGTAATAGTGCTGCTCCATCAAACAGAAATCAAGCTTCACAAATTAGTTTAAATCAAGCTTCAAGACGTGTTGGTGAAATTGCACCAAATTCTATTACAGCAATAAGAGATTATTTATATGACAGAGATAATGCTCAAAAACAATTAGCTTTATTAAATACTTCAAAACAATTAGTTACACCATGTAAAAATATGTGTGCTTGTGCTAAAACTGCAGCAGCCACTACTGGTGATACATCTGCTCAAACTCAATTATTACTTAGTGCAAAGCATACTGGTGAAGATTTAAAACAATTGCAATTAGCTTTAGAAGGTGTAGAAGAAGTAAGTGCTGGTTTAGAATTAGAAATGGCAATTGCTATGGTTCAACAATTACGTGACGATATTTGTCATGTTAAGGAAAATAAAGGTGAGCTTGTTCCACGTGTTGGTCAAACTATTGATATGGCTCAAATTGAATTATCTTCTTCAATTAAACCATTATCTAATGCTATTACTCAGCTTTGTAACTCTGCTTCTCAAGGTGCAGAAAAATACACTGGTAACGCAGCAAGAGATTTAGCCAATTATTTACAAGGTGTTGAAACATGTGGTAAAAACTTGAGTGCTGTTAATGAATTAGAAACTACTCAAGATGAAATTTTAAATGCTGTTGAAAACCTTCTTAATGAAGCTGTGGTATATCTTAATGCTTCATCAGAAGCATTAAATTCACCTGATGCTAGAAATAAAATGACGGAATATGCTAAAAGAATGAATGATGCTGTTGCCGAATTATTGATGGTTCTTCCAGGTTTGAAGGAGCTTGAAAATGCTATTAAAAACATTAGTGACGCTTTATCCAAATTGGCTGGTTCATATACACCAAATGGAGATATTTCTTACAGAGATGCTCAAATGACTTTAAGTACAGATGCATCTTCCTTAGTAGTAGCATCTAATAACTTAGTAAGTGCAGCTAAATCTAATCCAACAGAATTATATAATGCAGCTTGTAAATTTAATGATACATTTGAAAAAATTAGTCAAGATGCTCAAGACTTTATGGGTACATGTGAAGATCAAGCCATTAAGGGCCAAATTATGGATTTATTAAATGAATTAGGTGAATCTAGTAAAGAACTTCTCAATGCTACAAAAATGTATTCATTAAATACGTCAGATCAAGATTTAAAAGATAAATTGTTCTCTGCTACTAAAGCTATTAGTGATTCTATTTCAAAAATATTAGATACTTGTTCAGCAGATGCACCAGGACATTCTGAATGTAACCAAGCTACTCAAATATTGAATGAAGCTTCAGCTAAGATTGAGACTGTTAATGATAACAATGATAGCAATTTGTCCTACCCAGAAAGTTTATCTATTGTTACAGGAAAATCTAAAACGGTAACCTCTTCTATTACAGGTTTAACGGCAGCTTCTCGTGGTGGTAATATTAAGCGTATTGGTCAAGTAGTTGTCGAATTAGCCCAAGCCATTAAAGATATTACTGATGGAAATATTCAAGCAGCATATTTAATTGGTATTTCAGATCCATCATCTGTTGCTGCAACCTCACGAGTTATTAATCAAAGTCAATTTATTGAAGGAGTTAATGAAATTAAGGTAGCTTGTAAAACATTAACCCAAGAAGACTGTTCTAATGAAGCTATTATGGAAGCTGCAGGTATTATTGCCAAATATACTGCAGCATTATGTAACACTTCCAAGGAAGCTGGTCAAAAATCTAATATTAATTATACTTCTAAAACTAAATTCTTAAATTCAGCAAGAGAAATTGCAACTTATACTGCAGCATTAGTAAAATCAATTAAAGAACTTAGCGTTTCTAATAATGAAAATACAAGAAAGAATTGTGAAGAAAAATCTAATCATTTAATTGAAACCATTGAAGATTTAGTAGCTTTCTCTATGTCACCAGAATTTGCTGGTTCACCAGCATATATTAGTCCAATTGGTGAAGCTAATCAAAAACCATTATTAGCTTATAATCATAGTTTAATTAATAGTGCATTAGGATTAGTTTCTTCCTTAAAGGTTGTTTGTAATAATCCAAAGGATAGTTCAGCTATTCAAGTTGTACAATCTCAAGGTCGTCAAATTAATGAAGCTTTAAGAAACTTGATTGCTACATTAAGTACTAGTGCTCCAGGTATTAAAGAATGTGATCAAGCTATTGATAAGATCACCGAATTACTTAATGACTTAGATAATGCTTTAGTTGAAACTGCAGCCGGAAAATTACGTCCTAAGGATCTTACTGTTGATGTACATAATGTTCAAAATAGTTTATTGGATGTTATGAGAGCTCTTTCATCCTTATTTGAAGTCATTGGAAGAAGTGCAAAAGACAATTCAACTGAATTAGCATCTTCAGTAGCTCAATTATCAGGAAATATGAGTCAGGTATTTACATAAAAATATATAAATGATTCTTATATTAACATATTAATTATATATCTTATTTAATGAAAAATATATATAATAATATATAATAATATTTTATATAATATCTTTGATTGATAATTTTTCATATTTTATATAATTAATTAATAATTATATATTAATTTTTATTTTATTAATTATAAATAATTTATATTATTTTTTATTATTAATTTTTATTTTATTAATTATAAATAATTTATATTATTTTTATTATTAATTTTTAATTATAATTAATTAATATTTAATATTTTACAAAGGCTATTGGTTCAGCAATTGATATTGCAGCAAAAACAAATGATAGAAATAGTTCAGGTAAATTACTTCAAGATATAAAGGATATTAATGAAATGCTTTTATCCTTCCTTTATTCATGTAAAGATTCTGGAGGTGATCCATCCAATACAGAAGCACATGAAAGAATTGATGCGGATTATGATGCTCTTAGCAAATCAGTAAAAGATTTTATTACCTCACTTGAAGGTTCATCTGCTGATGATGAAGAATATTCCAAAAATATCAAAAAAATCGAAGATCAATTGGCCAATTTATCCAATCACGATACCGGTGAAATTAATGAACAATATCACATTTATGCTTCTAACGTTGATGATAAAGGTAAAGAAATGCTTGGAAAATTACAAGAAATTTTATCCGGTAATGATACTACTTCAGACGAAACTAAAGCTTTAGCTACTTCTCTTGCTGATATATATGAAACCATTGTTGAAAATGGTAAGAATGCTATTTCAACCACAACTGAAGAAAACCTTAAACAAGCTATTGAAGATGATTTAAGAGAACTTGGTGGTTCAATTATTAAGACTATTGAAGCAATGAAGATTAATAGAGCTAATAATGGAAACCAAAATACTAAGTTAAGATTAAATATTGCCGCTAAGGAAGTTATTAATAATACCTCAAATTTAATGAAGGATGCCAAGGAAGGTTCAAGAGGTTTAACTGTATGTCAAACTGCTATCGAAAGTATTGCAGAAGTAGCTACCGATTTAGAAGCTACTATTATTTTTGCTAATGCTGGTCAATTAGATCCTATCAATTCCAAAGATAACTTCTCACTTCATCGTGAAGATTTATTAAGAGAAGCCAAACTTTTAACAGATATTACTAAATCATTTGTTATGGCAGCAGCATCTTCCAATACTAATCAAGAAGAATTTGCTCAAAATGCATTATCTGCTTCTAAGACAGCTGTATCATTAAAGAATGAAGTAAAGAAGGGAGCTATTTCTATTACCTCTGGTGATAAACATATGCAAGAACAATTATTAGTTGCTGATAAGAATGTAACTGAAGCTTTAGGTAATTTAATTACTGAAGCTATGAATACTTTTGGTAAGAATTTAACTGGTAGCGAAGCTTTAGCTTTAAAGAATGCTGCAGCTGAAGAAATTAAATCATTAATTGAATTAATTAGAATTACTAAATTAGTAGGTGATGAAACTACTCGTGGTGTCAGAGCTCTTGATGGAGCTTGTACTGATATTGATAGTGGTATTGAAATTTTGGAATCCGACAGTCCAGCTCAAGGTACTGCTTTACCAGATGAAGTTGTTATGTTAGCTAAATGTTTAGCATCAGCAGCAGGTGCCTTATTTACTACTTCCTCTTCTGGTAAACAAGATGAATTAGTTGCTGCTGCTAATAAAATTAAAACTTCTGTATGTGATATGTTAAGAGCTGGTAAGGCATCTATTGCTAATGCTCCAGATGAAAAGAAAGAACCTATGATTAAGGCTCTTAAAGAAAGTGCAGAAGCTAGTAAGGAACTTTTACAATGTACTAAACATAATTTAGAAAATGAAAGTCAAGAAAACAAAAATTCGATTATTGAAAGTTCTAAAGGTATTGCTACTGCTGTAAATAATGTTGTAAATGCTGCTAGTGACTTAATTCCAGGTGGTTATGTTGATCCTAATGATCCTAATGTTATTGCTGAACGTGAATTACTTTCTGCTGCTAATGCTATTGAAGCTGCTGCTAAGAAATTGGCTGCTCTTAAACCAGCTGAAAAAGTTCGTGAAGCCGATGAGAATCTTAACTTTGAAGAACAAATTCTTGAAGCTGTTAAAGCTATTGCCAATGCTACTTCTGCTTTAGTCAGAGCAGCTACTAATACTCAAAGAGAAATTATAGCTATGGGTAAATTATTACCAGAAGAAGATCAAGTTTATTTCTCAGATGGTACATGGAGTGAAGGTTTAGTATCTGCTGCAAAACAAGTTGTTGCATGGACTCATGAACTTTGTGAATCTGCAAATATGGCTATTAAGGGTGATGTTCAACCAGAAAGAGTTATTGCCGCTTCTAAAAATGTTGGTGCTTCAACCGCTCAACTTTTATCAGCTGCTACTGCTAAGGTAGATCAAAACTCACAAACTCAAATTCGTCTTAGAGCTGCTGCTAGAGCTGTTACTCAAGCCACAGATCAATTAGTAAAATCAGCACAAGAAAACATGGCATTAGAAGATACCGATGCTTTTACCGAATCATTAAAGGATGGTGTTGCCAACTCTCGTGCTCAAGAATTAGAAGCTCAAATGAACATCTTAAAGATGGAAAAGGATTTGGAAAAAGCAAGAAACAAATTATTATTTATTAGAAAAGGACGTTATCAAAAACAAGGTACTGGAACTATTGCAAAGAGAGGTGCTGGCTCATTAGCAGGAAAATAAGTTTAATACATAAACTGTATTAAATTACCATTAATATATATTTAATTTCTTTTTTTTTATTTTTTTAGAAAAAGAAAAAAAGTTAACACCAAAAATAATTTTAAATTCAATTTAAAAATTATTAATAATAGAAAAAATACATGATAAAAAACTTAATCTTATAAATATATATACATATATATATAATTATTGAATATTTATTATTTAATTTATTGTTTTATTTTTTTAAAAAAAAGTATTCAAATATTCTTATAATCTTTTCATATAAATAAAAATTATAAATATAACATTTTTTAAATAAATTAATATTACTATTTTTGTTGTGTTGATATTATTATTTTATTAATTAAACATTAATATATAATATAATTGTATAAAAAATTGTGTAATTATTTAATTAAATATTTATATAAATACAATATTTTAATTCCTAATAAAAAGTTAATAAAAAAAAAATAAATATATATATTATTTTATAATAATGGAGAATTATTTATTTATAGTTATGCCATTCTTAAGTTTTAAGATTTATAAATTATAGGTATAACTGCTTTTTATTCATTGTTAGATATAACATTATTAATTTAATGAAAATACTTTATAAAAAAAAGATTAAAAATATTTGTTTAAAAAATATATAGTTGATAATGATAATATAGATAAAAAAAAAATAAAATAACAGTAATGACGAAAACAAAGAAGATGATTTAAACAAGAAAAGAATAAATCTTATTAATATATTTATTAAAAGTAAAACTTTATAGGTGTAGGAAAATAGAAATATTTAAATATTAAAAAGATTTAATAAAAAAATTTTAAGAATATATGTGATATATGATTTTTTTTCTGTTTTATAATATATAAAATAACTGGTATATTTTTTTAAAATTTAAAAAAATTAATTTAACATAATAAAAAATTTTCCATATTAAAAATTAATATAAAATTGATTTTTTACCAATCAAATTTTTTAAAATAAGGACATCTTTTTTTAAAAGAATATAAAAAAAATTAATAAAATTTTTATTATAAATTTTTAAAAGATTATTATATAATATTATAATATAATTCACAATTTTTTTTAGAGAAAGAATTCATATAACATATGTTTTTTATTTATTATTACTTTCAATCATAAAATAAATATTAATAATTTATTCTTCTTTATATATATATATATATTAGAAAGTGTATAACATTTAAATTCAAATTCAAATAAAATATATTTATTTAAAAAATGACAAATATAATTGAAGAACAAATTAAAAAAAATTTTTCAGTAACAAATAATGGTTTAACTGATGAAATTCTAACTAAATTAGCTCAACTTTGTGAAATTTATAATTTATCACCAGAAGAATTAAATAACAATTGGGAAGCATATATAATAACGAAATCCTCAGAAAATAATGAAATTAATGAGGTATTAATAGAAGATTTTCGAATTAATAAATTACAAAATGATATCGAAAAAAAACCTATTAATAAATCAAATGATAATCCTTTTTCAAAACAATCGAATGATATGAATATTGATAATGATAATAAGATATATAACAAAGATGATATTAATTTGGATGACCTTTTTTCTGGAATACAAAAAAATAGAAAGAAAATAATAATTCCAAATAATAATTTCCGTTCAACTAATAATAATAATAATAATCCATTTTCATCACCAACTCGTAATTCCACTCAAAATTATATGAATGGATTATCCCCAACACGATCAAATGGTTTATTTAGTCCAACAAAGTATAGAAATATAAATAAAAAGGATGAAATTTCTTCTTTGACTCAAAAATTCTTTGATAGACAAAATAAAGGAGTTTTAGATGAAGTTTTAAATAAAGATATACTAAAACCAAAAATCGAGACAGATATGGCTAAAGAAATTTCAATTTCATTTATTGGTGATCAAGCATTTGATAGTTATAGATATATGTATTCAAAATTAAATGATATTAGTGATGTATTAGATGAAAGAATTGATAAAATATGTAATATTATTAAAGATCACCATCAAGAAATTGAGTATTTTGCTTCAAATCGACAACGTCAACAAGAAGAATATTATACAGCAGGAAAACTTTGTATTGATATTTTAGATATTATGGATGCCACTAGTACTAGAAATAATGAAAATTCATTCCTTCTTGAAGGAAGTAGAAGTATTGATTCTGGTTTTAGAACAAAATTAAATTTCACTTCATTAGCTAATAAAGGAAAATCTTATACCCTTTTCCCAGGACAAGTCCTAGGTATTAAAGGTACTAATGTTACAGGAAATAATATTGAAGTTACAGATATTATTGAACCCCCACCTCTTCCTATACCCGCAACAAGTTTAAGTGAACTTTCAAAATATTATTCAGAAGATAAATCTCAACCCATTTCCGTATTTATTGCTTCAGGTCCATTTACATGTGAGGATAGTTTGGAATATGAGCCGTGGAATGAATTATTTGAAAAATATATTGAACAAGAAAAACCTAATGTTTTAATATTAATGGGACCTTTTGTTGATGATCGTCATCCTTTAATTCAAGAAGGAAAAACAATGTTATCACCTGAAGAAATATTTAGTAAATTTGTATCCACTCGTATTCAAAACTTTTGTAATTTATCACCTCATTCTAAAGTTATTCTTATTCCAAGTAATCATGATATTGTATCTGATAGTGTTTGTTTCCCACAACCTCCATTAGATTCTTTAATGATACCATCTCAAGATTATTTATTTGATAATAATGAAGAACGTTTAAATCAAGCGAAAATTAAAAGTATGAGTGAAAAACGTCGTCAATTAAATCTTCCAATTAATGATAAAGTTTTATGTTTACCTAATCCAGTTCAATTTCAAATAAATGATGTTGTTTTTGCTATTAGTAATAATGATATTTTATATCATTTATATCATGAAGAAGTTTATCATCCTGCTTCAACATCTGTATTTGGATCACCATCTAAAGGAAAAGCACCTATGACATCATCATCATCATCATCATCATCACATTCAAATGATAGAATATCTAGATTAACAAGACATTTATTACAACAACGTAGTTTTTATCCGTTATTCCCACCAGCTATGAATGAAGCAAATATTATTTATGAACAATTTAATAGTTTAAATATTAATATGAAACCAGATGTATTAATTTTAAATAGTGCTTTAAGACATTTTGCAAAAATTGTTGATGATGTTGTATGTATTAATCCAGGGCAAGTTGTACAAAAAATTTCTAGTACATTTTCTAAACTTTATATATACCCAATGGATCTTCAAAATAAAATTAAAGAAAATAAATTAGATATTAAAATTAAGAAGGAAGAAGAAGATAATGATAATGATAATGATATGAAAGATGATAAAGATGATAATATAGAATTAAATAAAGTTAAAAAGGAAGAAGAAGAAGAAGAAGAAGAAAAAGTAAAAGTAAAAAAAGAGGATACCAATAATGAAATGGATATTGATAATAAAGATAAATTATTAAATGATCCTAATATTATTCATGAGGTTTCAAAAAGATGTCGTGTAGAAATTCAAAGAGTATAATTTATAATATATCTTAGAAAATAAAATAAAAATAAAATAAAATAAATAAATAAAGTTTTATAATAAATATGTATTAACATATATATATATATATATAATTATCATAAAATGTAATAAATATATAAATTTTATTTAATCATTAAATGTATAATATAAGAATAATACAATAAAATTTGAATCATTATTAAATCTAAATTAAAAACAATTAAAAAAATATTTGGTCGATTTACTATGATATTTACTAATAATAAAAAATATATATATATATATATATATTTATAATAATATATTAAAAAATATATAATAATCATATTTTAATATTTTTTTTTTATTTACATTAAGGAATAATTTCAATATATAAAAAAATGATATTTTTGACAATTTATATTAAATGTTTTTTTTTTTTTTTTTTAATTATTGATATAAAAAATCAAAGTTTTATTTATTCATATTATTTATATAATTTTATTATTATTATTCTTATTATTATTATTCTTATTATTATTATTATTATTATTATTATTATTATTGATTATTATTATTATTATTATTATTTTATTTTATTTTTTAATTTATTGTTCTATCTATGTGCTATTTTTTTTTTTTTTCATAATATATTTCGAGACCCACATTTATTATAAAAAAAAAATAACCAATAATTTTACATAATTTAGATTATATCCTGTACCATAATAATCATCCATTGTACCGCAATAACCAAATTTACTCTAATATTGGTTATTTTTACAAATATATATATCATACTATATCATAACATATCATACACCATATCATACCATATCATACCATCAGAAATTGCTTTAAAAAAAAACAGTATCTACTTGGGTACAATAATTGCCTTTATTTTTCAAGATTTCTTTATTTTTTATTATTTATTTTTATCATAAGTATATATATAATATGAATCATCATAAAAATCAGTAATGTTATCATAAGTATAAATTAAATTGTAAGAACGAAAAATAATTTGAATATTAGTAATAATATAAATAAAATTATATTAATGATTTATTATACTTTTGTTCAAATATTTAATTAAACTTATAATTATTTTTTTTTAAAAATATTTTTTTTTTATTTTAAAAAATATATTTATTTTCTTTACTGTTGTTCATGAATGGTTTTTTTTAATAATAATTTAGTTTAGTTTTAGTTATAATATTTTGGACATTTAGCCAATCATAAAAGAGTTGGATTTAACATACAAATAAAAAAATTAAAAAAAAAAGTTTTTTTTTGAAAAATTAAAGAATTTTTTAAAATGAAACTAATTAAAAATGTGATAACATGTGACTTAACATGATATTTATGATTATTTTTATAAAAATATTTCATTTTTTTTAATTAAAATTAATTAAATAAACATATTATGAATATAATATAATATATAATGTTGTATTATATTTTTTTTAAAAAAAAAAGGAGGTTTATTATAGAATAATTATGTTTAAAAAAAAAAAAAAAATAAGTATTATATTTTTTTTAAAAAAAAAAGGAGGTTTATTATAGAATAATTATGTTTAAAAAAAAAAAAAAAATAAAACAAAAATAAACTAAAATAAAAACAAAAAATTTCTTCTTTTTTTTATAATTTAGCATTAAATTATTAACTATTTTTAACAATTAGTCTTTTTTTTTTCCCTCAAAAAAAAAATTATTATTATTATTAAATATAATAATAATATATATAATTAAAAGCCTTTTTATCATTTTTTGAAAAAAAAATAAAAAAAAAAATAGAATAAAATAAAAATAACAAATAATAAAATAAAAAAAAATAAATTAATACAAAAAATTTTATAATTAGTAAATCAATTATAAAATTATCTTCATTAAAATAATAAAAAAAAAATATTTATTGTAAACTCAAAAATTTAATAATAACAATAATAAATAAAATAATAATTATAATTTACTTGTAAATATAATATAATACAATGGCTACTAGTGTTATGAACTGTAAGTTAATAATAATTTTTTTTTTAAAAAAAAAAAATATAATTTTATTAAATCTTTTATATAATATATATAATATATGGTATTTGATATTTGATATAAAAATAGCCTCATTCGAAACATTAACTGTAAGTGTGTTTGAAAAATTATATATATATACATATACATATATATTTATTTTATAATATTTAATAAAATAACATATTAATCCATATAATGTATATAGGAAGAAGATATTTCATACAATGCATGGAATCGTTTTAATGAAATAAAAAATTTAAATCCAAATGTTAAAGTCGATTACAAAAAAATTAACATTGAAGAAGATGAAGAATTTGTATTTTTTTTTTTTTTTAAACTTATATAAAATATATTTCAATAAAAATAAAATAAAATAAAATAAAATAAAATAAAATAAAATAAAATAAAATAAATAAATAATAATAATAGTTAATTTTATGCATTATCTGGTAATATTAAAGCGGGGAAATTTGTTAATAACTTTATTTTTCTTTCTATTTAATTATACATAATTATGTATTATACATATGATTTTAAATAATTTAGGATGAAGAAACTTTAAATGATAGTGCTTGGTATAAATTCTGTGAAATGAAAACTAATGTTAATGATAATAAACCAGAATATAAAAGAATTTCAAATAACGAAGTAATTTATATATATATATATATTATTATTATTACAAATACAATATAATATATTTTTATAGATAAATGACATTAATTTTAAATAATTTATTTTTTTTTTTTTTTTTTTACATAATATTACATAAATTTTTGGTAATAATAATAATAATAATAATAATGAAAATTCAAAAAATAAATTTTTATTATAAAGGATATTGAAGAAGAAATTGATGGTGCTTGGAAAGAATTTATTGAAAAAAAAGATAATAATACAAAAAAAGTTGAATATATTAAAGTTACAGAAGAAGAAATTATTAATGAAAAAGATGAAACTAGTGAAGAAGAATATGAACAATCTGCATGGAATAATTTCAAATCAATTGAATCTGAAGAAAAAATAAAGAAACAAAATATTGTAAATATTTTTTTAATAAATTTTTTTTATAAATAATTATATTTTTAATTAATATGATAATAATAATAATAATACTAATAATAATAATACTAATAATAATAATAATAGTATTAATAACAATAATAATACTAATAATAATAACAATAATAATACTAATAATAATGAATTTTAAATGAACATTAACAATCATACATATTATTATAAATAACTAATATTAATATGAATACAATAAATATTACTATATAGAAATATGAAAAGAAGAAGAAGCCAGAAATTGTTAAAATGAAATTAGCTGATTGTGCATGGAATGAATTTGTTGTTTCTGATAAGAAATTATTTGATAAATATGAAAAATCTTTAGAAAGACTTGAAGATGATGTAATCATTGTTGATGAAACTTTTGATGAAGGTGATGAAGTCAGTGATAAATCAAATTCATCTGAACTTAATGAAGGTGAAACCACCATTGTTCTTGAATCTATTAATAATGAAACAAAATTAGAAGAAGTTATTGAAGAAGTTAAAGAAGAAATTAAAGAAGAAGTAAAACCAGCTGAAGAAATTAAAGAAGAAATTAAAGAAGAAGTTAAACCAGTTGAAGAAATTAAAGAAGAAATTAAAGAAGAAGTTAAACCAGTTGAAGAAATTAAAGAAGAAATTAAAGAAGAAGTAAAACCAGTTGAAGAAATTAAAGAAGAAATTAAAGAAGAAGTTAAACCAGTTGAAGAAATTAAAGAAGAAATTAAAGAAGAAGTAAAACCAGTTGAAGAAGTTAAAGAAGAAGTAATTAAACAAGAAGTTAAATCAGAAAAGAAAGCTTCAAAGAAGGGTAAATTCTCAAAGTTATTAAAGAAAACTAAAAAGATGTTTAAAAAAGTTTTTTCTCACAAAAGAAAGGAAAATAAACAAAACTAAGAAAAATTAAAGTAAAAAAAAAAAATACAAGAATTTTTTTTATTTATATATTTATTTCAAAATATAAATTTAATTAATTAATTAATTACAAAAAAAAAAAAGGAAAAAAGCTCTCCCATTTAAATCTTTTTTTTTTCAACATAATTTTTTTTAATAATTAAAATTCTATTTTTTTTTATAATTTTAATTAAATATTTTTTTTTATATATATATATAAATTATTTTAAATTAAATTATAGTATTAAAAAAGAAAAATAGAAAGGTTTTTTTATTTTTAAATTGAGGAAAATCAAAAATCAGAAAAAAAAAATTTTTTTTTATCTTTTCTTTTTCCTCCTTAATAGGGAATTAATTATTTATAAATATTTTTTTCTTTATATTTTATATAGATTTTTTTTTTAAAAAAAAAAAAAAATAATTAATGATAATTATTTAATATATTTATTTAAAATTTTTAATTTTTTAACACTTCAAAAAATGATAATTAAAAAAGGCTAAAAAAAAAAAAAAAAAAAAAAAAAAAAAATTCTCTCTTTATTAATTTATCTTAATTAAATATATATATCACATATATATATATATTAAGTATTTAATATTCTGCATACAATGTATAGCAACTTTATAAATATATTAAAAATAATCTTTTCTATAATTTACATAATATATTATAACAAAATTTAATTATTTGTAAATAGAAAAAAGAAAGAAAAGGTATATTTGAATATATTTAAAATAAAATTTTTCATTTCTTTTATTTTTTTTTTTTTATTACAAAAAAAAAAAAAATAATAAAAGAAAAGCAAAACAAAATAAAAAAAAAAGCAATAACAACAAATCATAGAAATAACAATAATAACAACAATAACAAATTCAACAACTAATAGTAAGCAAGAATTAAAAGCGCACTTATTCATAAAACATTAATGTTTTATTAAAATTTAATTAATTTATTTATCAATAATCATATCTTATAAAAAGGAATTGAAGCAAGAATTAATTTATATAAAAAAAAAAAAAAAAAAAAAAAAAAACAGTGAAATATCATATGTGTATAAAAAAAAAAAAAGAAGAAGCCATTTCATATTAATCTAGATTTTTTTTTTTTATTCTTCAGAATATATTTGTATATAGAAAATATATAGGAAACAAAATACATTTTTTTTTTATTAGTATAATTAAGCTCACAATTTTTTAAAAAAAAAAAAAAAAAAAAGGAATTAAAAAACAAAAAATAATTAAGTTAAATTAATGCAAAATATATAAAGTACCAAAATATATATATAGTAAATTTATGTTAACTTTAATTAAATACTTCAACATACAAAATCAAATATTAAAAAAAAAACTTTTTACTTCAACTTATTTAAATCAAAATAATAATAGTAAGAAAAAAAAATAATTAAAAAAAAAAAATAATCAAAAATTTTAAAAAAAAAAAAAAAAAAAAAAGTATAATTAAACTAAAACCAAAAAAAATTTTTTTAAAAAAAAAAAAAAAAAAAGAGAAAAAAAAGCTAAAATGTTAAAAAATAATAGTTAATTTTTTTTATATATTTTATTTATTTTTATTCAATTTTTTTTTTTTTTTATTTCATTTTTATTAACTTTTTTTTATCTATTTCAAATTCTTTTATTTATTAATTGAAAGAGAAATAAAATAAAATTAAATAAAATAAAATAAAAAAAAAAAAAAAGAAAGAAAGAAAGAAAATAAATAAAATAACCAAAAGTGTTTAATTATAAATAAAAAAAAAATTTAAAAAAATATTTATACATGTATAGAAATGTGTTTAATATTAACTTTTTCATCTATTTATTTATTTATTTATTTATTTATTTATTTATTTATTTATTTATTTATTTATTTATTTATTTATTTATTTATTTATTTATTTATTTATTTATTTATTTATTTATTTATTTATTTATTTATTTATTTATTTATTTATTACTTTATTTATTTATTTATTTATTTTAAAAAAACAAATAAATAGAAGGAGAAAGATAGAATAAGAGAATTTTTAGATTAAGTTTTTGAAACCACTTAATTATATAATTTTAATTATAAAAAAAAAAAAAATATAAATTTAAACACCATAAAAATTTAATAAAAAATTTAATGTTTTATTATTATGGACTGTCCAAAATTTTGTTTTTTTTTTTTTTGAAACTTAGTATGAGATATTTTATTATTAAAGTTTCAAATTTTTAATTTTCTAATTTCTAAACACAAAATTTTTTAAATCTTTTCATTAAATTCATTAAATTCATTAATTATTAATTATTAATTAATATATAAAAAAATGTTTATTATAGAAATTTATTTATTTCATATTCATTTATCCATTTATTTATTTATTTATTTCATATTCATTTATTTATTTATTTATTTGTTTATTTATTTATTTATTTATTTATTTATTTATTTATTTATTTATTTATTTATTTATTTATTTATTTATTTATTTATTTATTTATTCAATTTTTTTCTTTTTTCTGTTATTAATATTTACTATTTACTATTTAATGTTTAATATTGATTATTTAATGATTTTATTTTAGGTTACACAATAAATGATAATTCATGACAATAATAATAAAATATTAATAAATTATATTTAATAATAAATAAATTAAAATTAAAAGAGGTGATGAATAATAAATTGAATAAATTAATTAATTAATTATAATAATTATTTATAAAATAAATATATAATAAATATAAAATAAATATATTAATGTATATTAATAATATATTGTTCAACCTATTATTGGATTTAAACTTTAATATATATTATTTTGACCGCTGTATTATTAAAAAATAATAAAAAAAAATTTTTTTTTTTCAAAATTATTATAAAGCATTAAGGCAATAATAACAATAACAATAATAACAATAAAATAAAATAAAATAAAATAAAATAAAAAGAATTATTTTATTTTATTCCATCATTTTACAACAATTTAAAAGAAAAATCCAATAATTATTTATATTTATATATATAATTTAATTAGGTATTATATGATGAAAATATAATCAAATTAAAAAAATTTAAATTGATTTAAATTAATGATTATATTAAAAACAAGAATTAAAAAAAAAAATTCATTTTGTTGTATATAATAAAACCAAATTAAATATTTTAAATGAAAATATAATCAAACTACAAAAAAAAAAAAAAAACCTAATTTAAATTGATTTAAATCAAAAATTAATAGTATATTATAGAACATAAATCTCCCTCTTTTTTTTTTAGAAAAAAATGAAATTCAATTTACAATAATATTATTTTTAAAGAAAAATCATTAAAGACAAAAATAAAACTAAATTAAATTAAATTAAGTAAAAATAAAATCAATATAAAAAGAAAAAAAAAATGAATCGTTTTTATTTATTAGGTATACTTTTAATTGCTATTTTAAATATTGTATATGGACGTATAGTTACCTTTAGTGTTATAGCTTTTGGTAATGAAGTATCCGTTACAATTAATGGTATTGTCAATCCAATGAGACGTATAGATGATTATTCAAATGTACATTCAGTAACTCTTATGCTAGAAGAGGTACCATTTGAGTAAGTATTTTTTTTAAATATATATGTATATTTATATATAATTTTTAAAAAAAAATTTATACCAAATTCTATATTAATTATATATCAATAATAATCAAAAATAATTTATATATATTTTTATTTTCAAATATAATTTCATTACAATATTATATCAATTTAAAAATTTTTGTAATACAAAATTTCAAATGATAAATTTATTCGTATGCTATAATTTTATATACTATATATATATATACTTTTTTTTCTATTTTATTAAAATTTTATTAATCTATAAAATAACAACAACAATAATAACAACAATAATAATAATTACAATAATAACAACAACAACATTAATAATAATAATAATTACAATAATTACTATATTAATAATAATTATCAATAAATTTGTATTATAAAGATACTTCTATACGGTAGATGGTCAAAGTGATGGATATATCAGAACTCTTGATTCCACCACTCACTCAACTTATATTGAATTTTTCGGTAGAGAAAGAACTATTAAGCCATTAAAAGGAATGGGATATCCTCCAGATAAACCTCAATGGGTACGTTCTATTGGTAAAACCGAAGTATTTGATGAAAGTTACATTCCTACAATTATTGTAGATGCTGGTTCAAAGGATTATTTTGTTACAGGTAATGATACTTGGACTTTAGGAAGATTCACTATGATTTTAAAGGATGAAATATTTACTGAAGAAAATGTTCCTACTAAATGTCAAAATCGTTATGAAGATAAATTCCAATGGAGAGTTAAACTTCAAAATAAAATTCATAAGAGAAGTGTTTTCAAGTTTAGAGCTAATGCAGTTGATCCTACTTTTTATCGTCAATCCTTATATGGTGATATGGCTGCTGCCGTTGGTAATCCAGTTCATAACCAAGTTATTTGTCGTGTTTATTTAAGTGATGGTACACCAATTGGTTTATATTTAATGATTGAAGTTACTAGTTCTAGATCTTTTATTAAAACCCAATTCTATGGTAATGAAATATCTGGAAAAGTTCATGTTCCTAATAAAAAATTAGGTTTCCCATTAGATTGTCGTAGTGGTGCTGATTTCTATCCTAATGGACCATACGATCAATTTATTTATTCCGTTGGTGAAAATAATGAAAAAATTGCTTATTTATCTAAAGCTATGCATGAAGTGGATGTTTATAATGAAGCTGATGTACAAAGATTTAATAAAGAATGGTTTGATTTAGATGTCTTTTTAAGAGCCATGGCTTTAGAATATTTAACTGGAGATTGGGATTCTTATTGGATGGATACCTGTAACTATGTTATGTATGATGCTCCAGAAGAATTTACTGAAAATACTTTCAAGTATTATTTCATTGATCAAGATTTTGATTTAACCTTTGGTATTGGTTTATCTCATAAAGTAAATTTATATGGAGATGCTTTTCCTTCACAATCCTATAAAACATTAGTTAATCGTACATGGAATGTCGGTTCTAAGGATCCAGCTAATCGTGAAGCTATTGATATTTTCTTACGTGGAGGTATTACAACTACTATGTTTGAAAATCATTTAATTGATATTGTTAAACATGTTTTTAATCCTGTTGCTTTAGGACGTCGTTTAGAAGAATATATAGATCGTTATACCGAAGAAGTTCAATGGGATTATACCATTGAACGTTTACGTATTGCCAATAATCCAAATCATACTCGTTATGTTTTTACTATGGATGATTATTATGCTAATTTAGGTGATACTAAAGTTAAAAGTGCTGAATGGGGTTTAATGAGATGGATTAAAATGCGTGCTCAAGCCGTTGCTGAAGAATTTGGATTTGAATGGGATCAAGTTCCATTAGATCCATCTCCAAAGAATATTCCACTTCCAGTAGAAGAAGAAGAAGAAGATAATGATAAAGAAACCGATGAAAGTAAATTAAATGTTAATTCTGGTTTTAATACTATTACTACCGTTAATATTGCATGTATTCTCATTCTTTTGACTACTTTAATCCTTACTATTTATCTTTAAATAAGAAAAAGAATAAGAATTAGAAGAAGAATAAGATGAAAATGAAGATGAAAAAAAAAGAAATTAAATAAATGAATAAAATAGATAATAAAAATAAAACTAATTTATATTATTAATAAAATTGACTATTATAAAATAATATAATATAATATAATAATAATTTAAAAAAAAAAAAAAAAAAAAAAAAAGAATATGTAGCTTTTTTTTTCATATTTCTTTAGAATAATGAAAGTAAATATTTAAAAATTTATGTATTATATATAAATTAATTAATTAAAAAAAAAAAAAGTAATAATAATTTTTTCCATTTTTTTTTTTATTATATATTATATAGAGAGAAAATAAAATAATAAATTAATAATAAATTAAAATAATAAAATACATTTTAATATAATAAAATAAATAAAATTTTTTTTTTTTTTCTTCTTCTTCATTTTTGTTTATTTATATTAAATAATTAATATAAATAAATATAAAAAAATAAAATAAAACAAATGAAGATATTAAGATATATATAAAATATAAGTTATATAAAATTAATTATATCTTTTTTAAGAAAAAAAAAAAAAAAAAAAAAAAAAAAAAGTCAATTTTATAATATAATATAATATAATATAATATAATATAATATAATATACAACAAAATAATAATTAAATAATTAAATAATTAAATAATTAATTTGAATTAGAATAATAATAAAATAAAGAATAATAAAAAATAATAAAGAATGATAATAAAAAAAAAAAAAATGAAAATTAAATAAATAAATGAAATAAATTAAAAATAAAAATAAAATAAAAAAAAATTTTTTTTTATTGATCAAATTTCGTACCGCAAAAAAAAAATAAAATAAAATTAAAAAAATTATTAATAATATTAATATTAATAATTTAATAAAGTGTTAGAATTAAAATAATAATAATTTTAATATATTAACCTTTTATATATATGCATATACATAAAAAAACATAAAAATACATAAAAAATACTTTTGTATATATTTTAAATAATAAATTATAATATATGATTATAAATGTAATTATTAATATTAAAAAAGAAAAAAAGAAAAAGAAAAAGAAAATAACAATATATATAAATTTATTAAAAAAATAATAATAATAATAATATTTTTTTTCTCTTTTTAATAATGCTAGGATGCAAATATTATCATCATTATTTATTAATAATAATCATTTAATTATTTAATTATTTAATATTAATATTAAGATATGATATATACATATATATTATAAAAATGAAGTAAAAATAAAAATAAAAGTGATTTAAAACAAATATTTTGATAAAAAGATAATAATAATTCTTTAGAAAAAAATAATAATAATATGCCTTTCAAGTATAGAAATAATATTCATAAATATTCCAGTTATAATTTTAATTTATAAATAATGATTCAACTTAATAATAAATAATAATAATAATAGTATTAATAAATAATAATAGTAATAATAAAAAATAATAATATAAATAAAAATAGAAATAATAATATATAATTAAATATTATTTGAAAAAGTGTTAAGTAAATATATTTTTAACATTTTTTTTTATTTTTTATTTTTTTTTTTTTGATGGATCATAAATAATAATGAGGAAAAAAAAATTTTTTTTTTTTTTTCACTTTTTTGACGTTATTTAATTTTTTTTTTATTTTTATTTTTTTTATTTTTTTTTATTTTTTTTATTTTTTTTATTAAAAAATAAATTAAAAATTAAATTAAAAAATAAATTAAAAAATATTTTAAAAATTTTGGTAAAAAGAAAAACTTTAAAATTTTATAAAAAAAGTACAAATAATATTAAAAAATAGTAAAAATAGTAAAAATATTAAGTATTCTGGAATTGTACTACGCTTAAAGGTATTCAATAATAATTTTATAATAATAATAATTTATTTATTGATAAAAAGGAAAAGAAAACAATAAATAGTTAATAAAGCTTTAAGTAAAAAAATATAATAAAAATATAAAAATATAAATATATATATTAAAAAAAATTGAAAATATTTTAATATATTTCAAACTAAATAAAAAATAATTATGATTGTTTTTTATTATTATTTTTTTTTTTTTTTTTTTAATAATATCATTATAGTGTCTGTCATCATTTAATTAGTTAAATACAAAATAAAAATTTATATATATTTAAAAAATATTATAAAATATTTTGATATAATTATAATTATAATTATAATTAACAATTACATTATTAAGTTTTAAATATATATTTGCATTGAAATTTTAGGTTATTTTTATATTGAATATTATTATAAAAAAAATCTAATTTTTTTATGTTAGGTTTTATTATTATAATGACTTTATTTAATAACTAACCCTATTAATTTAATATTATTTAAAAAATAATAATAAATATTAAATAAATATCAAGATAAAAAAAAATGAAAAGAAATATTAATTAATATTTACGTTCTAATATAATTTTATTATTTAATAAAAATAAAATTATCTTTTTTTTTTTTTTTTTTTTTTTACTTTTAATAGAGAAGTTATAATAATAATAAGAAAAATATAAATAAATATTTTTTTTTTTTTGATTACTTATATTAAAATTTATATTTAATAATATATATATTATTGAATATTAAAAAAAAAAATAAGTTAAATAATTAATAAATTAAAAACAAAAAAAAGTGGAATATTATTTTTTTTTTATAATAGATTAATCCGTAGATAAACATGATGTATACATATATTAAAATATTATGTAAAAAATTTATTAGAATTCATATAAATTCTATAATATTTAATATATTATATATAATAAAGATAAAGATAAAAAAAAATTAAAAAATAAATGCAAAGTGGATTTATCATTAAAAAATAAAGTAAATAAGATTATTCTATTTTTTTTTTTTTTTAATGCTATCATAAAATTTATTTTTATTATTGAATATTGAATATTGAATATTATGTTTTTTAAAAAAAAAAATTAAATTCAATCAATGTATATCATGTATCATTTATTGAACATACATTTAAAATCATAGATTATTAAAAATAAATTAATACAATAAGAATGGTTTATTATATAAGTATTAAAGTTATATTTAGAGATATAAATTATAATATTATTTTTAAATTAAAAAAAAAAATAAACTTCAATAAATCTTTATAATTAATAGTTAAATAGTATTTATTTTATATTATTTTTTTTATTCATCTTTATTTTAATTATTTATTAAAAAAAAAATTTTTTTTATAATAAACATATGCAATATTTTAATTTTTAGTTTTTAATTTGACTGATTTAATATAATCATTTTTATTGATAAGTCATTTTTTATTTTAATTGAATTTTTTTTTTTTTCATTTTGCTTTATAGAATATTTAAAAAATTTTTTTTAAAATGTATCACATTATAATTATTTCATAAAAATATTTTTTGGGGTTTAGAAAGTAATAATAATCAATAAATAATAATAATAATATATTGCTTATTATTATAAAATAGAAATCAATTTATTTTATTTTATTTATTTTTTTTTTTTGAATTAATATATTATATTATAATAGTTTATTTGACATAAACTATTATGATATGATAATATAAAATTTAAGTTTATATGACATAAACAAGAAATTTTTTTTTAATATTTATTTTACAAATTTTTTATATTAAATAATAAGTAAAATTATAATTCCAATTTAATTTTATATCTTTTTTTTTTAATACTATTATTAATGTATATATCTAAATACTATATATATATATATTTATTTTTTATTATTATTTTTTTCAATAATAATTTAAATAGTATGTATTTTTTATAATTTATGATGATGGTGTTAATGAATTTTAAAAATCATTATCAAATGTATATATTATTTTCATAAGATTACTAACAAAAATAAAATAAAATAAAATAAAATAAAATATACATTTTGATTTAAATTAAAAAAAAATATTAAGATATTAAGGAATTTTTATTAATTTTAATCTATTTATTTAATTATTTATTTATTTATTTTTTTTTTTTTTTTGATATATTAATTTATATATATTCTTTTTTATTTTTTTTTTTAAACCTAAATTCTATAAATAATTTTAAAAATTAAAGTTTTCATAAGAAATTAAGAAAAAAAAAATTAAAGGTAATCAATTAAAAAATAAAAAATAAAATAAAAAATATCTATACATTTATACATCTATACATATATATATAAAAGAATGGAATGTATATTAATTCTATATAGCTTGATTTATTATTATTAATTAATTATTACGCTCTTAATAAAACTTTGAAATTTTTTTAAATTAAAAAAAAAAAAATTTAAAAATATTTTTTTCCATTTTTTAAAAAAAATATTTTAAAAAATCCATCCTTCTAATTATAATTTCATCATTTAAAAAGAAAAGAATAATAATAAAAAAATTTTTTTATTAATATTAGTTTTGATAATTTTTTCTTTTTTTTAATCAAGATCATTAAAAAAATAATAATAAATTATTCTGAATAATCAAAAAAATTTTTTTTATTAATTAGAAAAAAAAATTAATTTAAAAAAAAAAAGCAACCTTTCTATAAAAGAGTAAAATATGTCACTTTTTTTTTTTATTATTACTTTAGATTTAAAAAGTTAAGATAGATTAAAAATATATGCATATTTTTATTATTATTATTTTTTTTTTTACATGATTAAAACGTGAATTTTTTTTAAATGAAATTAGGAAAAAAATAAATTATAAAATTTTATACAATATTTAATATTGTACTTTTTTTTTTAAAATGTTATTTTAAATAAAAAAATTCAATGTATATAAATCATTTGACTTTTCATCTTATATTTTTTTTATTTATTATTGTTTAATTATTATTAAAAAAAATATTAAAAAATGTAATCATTATAAAATAAACTATTCAAGTAAAAAATATATAAAATATATAAATTGTATAAAATATTTAAAATAATTAATTATTTAAAAAACGATTTAATATTTTAATATATTTTTATAAATACTTTAATATAAATTATAATAGATTTAGATTTAGTTATTTATAATATCATTTATATATTATACTCTTTTTCATATATTCATAATATTAAAATATTAAAAATAAAAAAAAGATACAAAATTTAAACTTCAATATAATAAATAATAATAATAATAATAATAATAATAATAATAAATAATAATTAAAAAGAGTGTTTAAGAAGGCTAAAATAAAATGTTAAAAAAAAAAAAAAAAAGGCAAGGCAGAATTCTAAATTTAATATAACAATATCTTTATTTTAAAATTTCTAAATTAAATTAAAAAAATTTATTTTTTAATATAACTAAAAAAAAAAAAAAAAAAAAACGGAAATAACAATAAGGATTTCAATAATAATAAATAAATAAAATAGTTATTTATTTATTTAAAATACATACAAAAAAAAAAAAATAAAAAAAAGATTACATGAAAAAAAACAATTTGTATTCATAATATTTTATTACTTTTATTTAAATTTCACAAGATAAAATAAAAAGAAAAAATGTTTTATTTTATATTTATAAATATATATTTAAAAACAAACTTTTTATTATTTATTGTTAAGTAATTTAAATATTTAAAAAAATAATATTTAATAATTATTTTTTTAATTAAAAAAAAAAAAAAAAAAGAGAAAAAAAAAATTTTTTTTTAAAATTATCACTTGTTATATATATGGAAAGAACGGTTTTTCTTTTTTTAAAGATTCATTTTATTCAATAATAAATTCAATTTTTTTAATTTTTAATTTTTTAATTTTTTTTTAATTTTTTTAGATAATTTTAAATGTAACAATAAAATAATTATAATTATATAAATATAAAAATTGTTATATGTATAAAAAAAATATAAAAAATATCTTTTTTAATATTATTTATAATTATAATTTATTATTATTCTTATATAATATATAATAATAATTTAATAAAAGAATAATATTTTATAAAATTAAAATAAAATAAAAAAAAAAAGTATGATTCATTCAAAAAGTATTAATTTTTTGTTCATTTTTTTTTTAAAGTTTTTTTTTAATTTATATTAGTATATTATAATTATAATTATATAATATTATTATATTTAATTATATTGTTCTTATATTTTATATTTTATATTTTTACATATTACTTTATTTAATAAATGATTTTAAAGTTTAGATTTTAATTAAAAATAAAATAATATAAAAATAACATAATATAAAATATAAAGTAAAATAAAATGTGTTAATGGAAATCTATTTTAATGCAATATAAAAAGAATTATGAAAACTATATAATTGAATTAAATAAAATATAATAATAATACTATTCAATATAGTAATAATATATATCAATATTATGTTTTATTTTATTTTATTTGATTTTATATTTTTTTTTATTTAAAGTTTATTAAACATTCTTTTCTTTTTATAATATGTATATATTATTATATTTTATTTTATTATATAGTATAATATAATAAATTATTTTTTATTTATTTATCTTTTTTCAAATAAATTAATAAAAATTAACTGACCTTTTTTATTTATTTTTTTTTTTTTTTTGTTTTTTTTTTTTTTTGTATTATTATTTTTTATATGTATTATTTAATTTTATGCTGAATAATGATTGATAAAAATAAAATTTATTAAATATTTTTTTATTTTTTTTATTTTATTTTTTATTTTATTTCTTTTTATATTTTTTATTTTTTATTTTTTATTTTTTATTTTTTATTTTTTTAATATTTTAAATTTGAAATTCTATTCTAATTAATTATTCCTTTATGCACTCTTTTATGTAATTGTTTATTTTATTTTATTTATTTACTGATTTTATTTATTAATAAATCATTCAAGAATAGTAATTAATAATAATAATAATAATTTTAAATAATAAATAAAATAAAATAAAATAAAATAAAAAATAATAATAAAAAATAAAAAATAAAAAAAAAGCTTCATGCATATTTTATTTTATTTTATTTTTTTTTTTTTTTTTTTTGGTTTTAGATTACACATAATTTAGTAATAAATAATTATTTTAATAATATTTTATTTAATATAATTCATATGATAAGCTTTCTTTTTTACATTTTTACCTTTAATTTCTTATTTTTTTATTTACCTTAATTTTATATTGTAATTTTTTTTTTATTGGAATAAAATACTCTTTTTTATTCAATATTATAAATTATACTATATCTAATAAATTTTAAAAAATATATGTAAAAATTTTAACTTCTTTTTTTTTTTTTTTTTTTTTTAGTAATAAATATTAATTATTAATAAAATAGATTGATAGAGCCAAGATATAATTCAAAAAATAAAAAAAAAAAAAGGTAATATATAACAAAATATTTATAATTAATTTTATTTTTTATTATTTTTTTTTAACATACATATATTAATTTAAAATATTTTTACTTCTTTTTTTTTATTAATTTTTAAAGTATTATAATTGTATAATATCATACTATTTTTTTTTTTTTTTTTAATATTTTAATTATTATTATTATTATTATTCTTTTTTATTTTGGAAATAATTACTGAATAGAATACATATTTCAAGGAAAAGATTAAAAAAAATTTTTTTTTGTTAAAGGATAATACATACATAAAAAAGGAACTTTATTACAAATATAGTAAAAGAAGTTAAAATAATAAAAAATACAGGAAAAAAGAAAAAAAAAAAAAAAAAAAAAAAAAAAAAAAAAAAAAAAAAAAAAAAAAAAAAAAAAAGAAAAATGGCGGATAATGCTGCTTTTAATTGGGAAGTAAAAGATTCCTCTGTTAAAGGGGTCAGTATGCAATTAATTATTTCTGTGGTGATGACGATTATATTTGTAGTTGTATTTATTGTTTTAAGAAATACTCCATTAGGAAA
This sequence comes from Anaeromyces robustus, assembly GCA_002104895.1. Classification (NCBI taxonomy): domain Eukaryota; kingdom Fungi; phylum Neocallimastigomycota; class Neocallimastigomycetes; order Neocallimastigales; family Neocallimastigaceae; genus Anaeromyces; species Anaeromyces robustus. Next base: position 6,415 of record MCFG01000146.1, on the reverse strand, counting down.
ACCTGTTTATTCTCCAAGAATTCTGAATATACCGTAATTATTGATTGATGTTAAAGAAGAAGAAAAAAAATTTTTATATCGTAAAAAAAAAAAAAATAAAATAAAATAAAATAAAATAAAATAAAATAAAACAGAATAAAAAAAAATTAAAAATAATAATATATGTGAATTTAAAATAAAAAAAAAAATTAAGAAAATAAATAATAATAAATAAAAATAAATGGATTATTTAATTAAAACAAAAAAAACAAACAAGCAAACAGTAGCAACAACAACAACAACAACAATAATAATAATAATAATAATAATAATAATAATAATAATGATAATAATAATTTTAATAATTTAATAATAAAATAATGAAAATAATAAATTATAGTAATGATAATAATTATAATAAATTATAGTAATAAGAGATAAAAAAAATTAACAGAAACTCATAATAATAATAATAATAATAATAATAATAATAATAATAATGAAAAAAATTATGGGAATTTATATATAAATATTGACTTGAATATTTAAAACTTTTATTTTTAATTATTTCCTAACAAAAAAAGAAAAGGAAAAATTTTTATATAATATATATTCAAAAAAAAATATGGATAATTATATTAAATTATATTAAATTATATATATATATATATATATATATATTATAAATATTTTATATAAATAAAAATAGTGAAGAGTCACCTCCATATTGTGTTAAAACAAAGGAATGGTTTATATCTTTATTTAAATATGGTGATTCATTTATTTTGGATAATATTAGTTTTGACTCAGGTAAATTTTTTATTATAAATCTAAATTATAAATATAAATACAAATTTTATAATCATAATTCTTATTATTATTTGATTTGTAAAAAATTCCTTAATAATAATAATTACAAAATAACAATATAAATAATTTTTAATATTAATAATATATATATATATGTATACTTTGTATTTTATATTTTATATATATAATATATTTATAAAAATTAATTATAGTCATGTAAGTTTATTCATTAGAATTTTCATAATGACTTATTGGAAAATATTTTTTTTTCTGTTTTATTAAGAATATTTGTTATTAAAATTTTGGATACTATTGATATATGCATCATAAAAATATAATTAAAAATAATATATACTTATTATTATTGAGTAAAAAAAAAAAAGATATTTTTAATTACAGTATCAATAACAATTACAATTTTAATTTCAATATATATATGATGAATCAATTATCTTAAATTAAAAATATTATCAATTTATATATATATAAAAATATAGAAGAAAAAAATATCTTTTTCAACATTTTTACAATCTTATCTTTTATATATTTATATATATATATTTTTATATCAATATTAATCTTTATATTAATTCTATATATATATAATTTTATTATTCTTTTTTACTTTTATTTTAATATTATATATATTTATATCTATATCTATTTATATTTATATCTATATTTTTTTACTATATATTATTATATACATAATAATTTATAATTTATAAAAAAAAAAAAAAAAAATAAAATTATTATATATCATAATAATAATCATGTTTTAAAAGGTTAATGAATTTTTATAAAATGGGAATTTCAGTATGTATAATTTGTTCCATCATTATTTGTCCAGTATTAACAACTTTAGATTATCATTCCCATCATAAAAAATTTGTAACTAGAGATGAAACAAGTAGTAGTACTAATAGTACTACTACTAGTAATGAAAATGAAATAAGTATTCAAGTATTTTCTATTGCCAATGTACCAGATAATTCTACAGTATTAATAGCCCATTCGGTTTGTTTATATGTTTATAGTTTTGTAGTTATGTATTTTCTTTGGAAAAATTATAAAATATATTCAGAATATTTTAAAGAAAATATTCGTAAAGGAGGTATTATACGTACTAGAGCTATTAAATCTGAAGTATTACAATCTAAAACAGTAATGATTCGTAATTTACCTTCTCATCTTCAAGATAAATATACATTAATTGATTGGTTTAATAATTTAAAAGTGGGTAAAGTACAAGATGTTCATATTATATCTGATGTTAATACCAAATTAATTAATGCGGTCACGAAAAGAAGTAGTACTCTTTATAATTTAGAAAAAGCCTATTTAAATTATAAAAATAATATTGAAAAAAATAAAGAAGAAAAAAATTTTGTAAGACGTTTTATTGAAAAAAAAGTATTAAAAAAATTTCCTAATGCTCTTAATAATTTATTTAATCCGGATCAAGGTAAAAAAAAGGAAGAAATTATAGTTGATCCAGAATATGAAAAAAAAATGGAATTAAGAAAATTACGTCCAAGTCATTTTGTAGGATCATTATTTCCATTAAATGGTAAATTTGTTGATTCGATTTCTACTTATGAAACCGATTTAGAAAAATATACTAAAGAAATTCAAGAATTAAGAAATAAAGAAAAAAATAATAATGAAAAACAAAGAATTTATACCGCATTTATTACTTTTAAGGAAACAAGAACAGCTCATATTGTTTCTCAACTTAATCTTTATACTTCAGATAATAAAAATACAATGTTATGTGTAAATTTCAAAAAAAAAAAAAATTTATGCAAAAAAAAAATTTTTTTTTTGTTTTTATTTATATAATTCATAATATATTAAAATTATATATCTATATATATTTATTATTATCTTTTTTTTTTTTTTACCTATATAATTTATCTTATAATATTAATTTAATTTTTTTTTAGGTTGCTGCACCAAAACCAACAGATTTACAATGGGAAAATCTTCATTGTAGAGTAGAAAAACGACAATCTATGAAATTAACTATTGGAGTAGCACTTTTCTTTATGTGTATTTTCTATATTGTTCCACTTTTTTTCATATTATCTTTTACAAAATTAAAAAATTTAATGACTATTGATTATCTTCGTCCTACTTTACAAAAATTAACTAAATATCAAATTGTTCAAGCTTTCTTTGAAAGTATTCTTCCTAATTTAATTGTTAATATTTTACTTAGTTTAGTTCCTACCATTATTTATCTTTTAACAAAATTTGAATATTTAGAGGTAAAAAAATAAAATAAAATAAGATAAAATAAAATAGTAGTAGTAGTAATATATTAAAATATTTATATTTACAATTCTTTATACATCTTTTTTTTTTTATTTATTTATTTATTTTTATTTTTATTTTTTACGAAAAGGCGGTTTCTATGAGGGAAAAAAGTTTTCTTAAAAAATATTATCTTTTCATTCTATTTAATGTATTATTCATTTGTACATTATCGGTAAGTTTCTTTCTTTTTTTTTTTTTTTTTTTTTTATTAGTATTAAAATTATAATTAATAAACATAATATAAAATAATAAATATAAACATAAAAATAAAATTATATATAAAATATGTTGAAACATTATAACAAAAAACAACAATGATAATAATAAATAATAATAAATAATTTATATATTATTTTATTTTATAATATATTTATTTTTAGAAAACTTTCTGGAGTATTTTTAAAAATGCTATTGATAATCCAAGTTCTATTATTCAACTTTTAGGTGAACAATTACCAGAAGTAATATAAATAATAATAATAATAATAATAATAATAATAATAATAATAATAATAATTAGTTAATATATATATATATATATAAATTTAACCTTTTTTTCTCGAAATATATTTATTTTTTTGCATTATGTTTTTCTCTTTTTATTTTTTATTTATTTATTTATTTATTTATAAATAATTTAATAGGGTGCAAACTTTTTCATTATTTTTATTATTTATCGTGTACAAGCACCAGCGTATGTATTTTTTTTTATTATATATATATATATTTATATAATATATATTTTTCTCTGTTAAATATAAATATAAAATATAATATGTCTTTATATTTAAAAAAATATATTAATATTTTCTTTTTTTTTTTTTTTTCATTACTATTATTATTCATTTTTTATTTATTTATTTATTTATTTATTTATTTATTTATCATAAAATCTTTGTAGGAGTGAATTAGCTTCACTTGCAGGAATTGTCATTGGTTGGTTAAAAAGAAAATTTTTATTTAAAACTAAACGTCAAATTTGGGATTATGAACATACTACAGAACCTCTTAATTATGGTATGGTTTATCCTATGCCATTATTAATTTTTACAATTATCTCTGTTTATTCTTGTATAAATTCTTTTATTTTAATTCCTGGAATTCTTTATTTCTTTTTCGCTTTCCTTGTTCAAAAAAATAATGTTATTTACAAAAATGTTAAGGTAAAAATAAAATAAAATAAATTAAAATTAAATAAATATATAAATAATAACAATAATAATAACAATAATAAATAATAACAATATAAAAGTATAATATGAACATATAATTATTTTTAATTTTAAAATTAAAACTAACCATAATATAATTATATAATAAAATTTTTATATTTATATTATTTATTTATTAATTTTTTTTATTATATTTATTATAATTATTTATCATTATTATATGAACATATATATCTATATCTATATATATATTTAAATTTAAATATAATTCCTATTTTTTTTTAATTATTTATACCACTATATATATATGTATATTTATTTATATTTTTATTTTTATTTTTTTACTTTTTCTATATTTTTTTTTATAACCATAAATCTTTTTTATGAAGAAATGGGAAAATAATGGAGTTTATTATAATCTTATATTTAATAGAATTATTTTTGGACTTTTTGTTGCTCAATTTACTTTAATTGGTATGTTTTCATTGAAAAAGGCTACAGCTCTTTCTACTTCCCTTATACCTCTTGTAGTTATTACTATAATATTTACATTATTATGTCATTCTGCTTTTTCTGATATTCATGAAAATACTCCAATTGATCAATTTGTGGATGGACATGATTTTTCCAATTGTAAATCAAATTTATTAGCTTCTACTTATGAAAATCTTGAAATTCAAAAAAGTAATTTAACTCGTACAAGTTCTGTAGTAAGTCTTTCTAAAGAAGATTTAAGAAATTGTATGCAAGATGCTCTTGATAGTAATTTAAAAGATAAAATAATTATAGAACATTTAAAAGAACAATTAGATGATTTAATTAAATCCGAAAAATTAAAAGAAGGAAGTCAAGATTTTCTTACGGTTAAAGATCCTAATAAAGATAAAATGAATATAATAAAATTAAAAGGAGGAGGAGAAGAAGGAAAGGATGATAATGCTAATAGTGGTGGTGGTGATGATGATGATAATAATGAAGAAGACAAAGAAAGTAAAACTGCAGAAAATAATTATGGAGCACCTGAATATATATATATTACTGCTCAAAAACAAAGAAAAACACCACAATATAGTTGTCTTGCTGAAAGTGAATTACCACAAATTCCAAATTATTATTTAGAAACTGATTATAATCATCCAAATTTAACTTCTATTCTTTATACACCTTGGATGCCTGATGATTTTGATGAAAATCTTATTGAACATTTAGATACTAATAATAGTAGTGATGATGAACCTTCTTCTCCTATCACAAAAGATACCATTATTGATATTAAAGATAAAAAAGATGATAATAATAATTCAATACCAATTATAAATGTCATAGAAGATGAAGTACCAGTAATTAAAATTGAAAATAATGAACCAGTAATTAAGATTGAAGATAGTGAAGATAATACTCTTCCATCCGACGATAAACTTGATAATACAGATATTGATAATATTACAATTAATAACAATAACAATAATAACAATGATAATGACAATAATAATAATAATAATAATAATAATAATAATAATAATAATAATAATAATAACAGTAATAACAATGATAATAATAATAATAATAATAATAATGATGATGATGATGATAAACCACTAATAAATAATGTTGAAAATGAAGTAGAACATAAAAATGAATCCCATCAGAATTCTAATAATGTATTAATTAATGTTAATACCGATATAGAAGATCCTGAAGATTCAGATAATAATAGTTATTGTAGTTTACCAAATACAGGTATTGTTGAAAGTCCAACTCAACAAGCTTCCAGTATTAATGAAATAAATGAGGAAGAAGAAACAAATAATAAATCTAAAAAAAGAGAAACGATTTATTTAGATGCTTAAATAACTTATCCTAATATTTATTAATAATATCTTTTTTTTTTTTATTTTCTATTTTTTTTCTTTATTCATCTTTTTTTTTTTTTTTTTTGTTATATTAATTTTTATTTTATAAAACTATATATTTTGAAATAAATATATTTATCAATATATATACATTAATATATAATTTTATTATTTATATATATCAATTTGAAATTGTAAATATCATGACATTTGAATATATATATAAAATCATTGTTATAAATAAAATCAGAACAAGAAACACTTATAAATATTTCTATTTAA
>MCFG01000145.1:0-145877 GCA_002104895.1 Anaeromyces robustus | reverse complement strand
TTATAATTTCCATTAATGTATATATAAATTTATTAAAAAAATAAAATAATATGAAAAAAATTAAAAAAAAAAAAAAAAAAAAAAAAAAAAACACTAATAAGGTAATGAATACAAGAAAAAAAAAATAAAAGCAGTAATTTAGTTCATAAAAAAAAAGAAAAAAATTCATTAATACAAAAATATACATATAATTTATCCTATATTTTATAATAAAATATTTTAATGAATTCGAAAGATGTTATTTAAAATATAAAAAAAAAAAAAGATTTAAATTGATGATTTGATTATATAATATTAAAAATATTTTTTTGAGTTTTTATTTTTTTTTTGGTAGTCCTTAAAATATACCAAATTCATTCAATTGTTTTTTTTTTTTTTAAATTATATATATAAAGAAAAAAAAAATAGGAATATATAATGAAAAAATACTATATTTCTTAGTTTGTTTGTTTTTGTTTCTTTTTTTTTATGAATTACAATATTTGTATTTGTATGTATGTAAATATTTTTCAAAAAAAAAAAAAAAAAAGAAAAACCTTTGAATTAAATTACCTTAATATAAAACTCAGATTAAAAAATATTATTTTGAAATAAATTTGTCATGATAAAATTTTTAAATAATGACCTTTTTTATTGACAAATTATTTTTTATAATTATTTATTAATATTTATTCATATATAACCTAATATATATAAATATTTATCTTGAAAAAAAAAATTTTTTTTTATTATAAAAAGTTTCATAACGCCACGTTTTTATTTATTAGAATTATATAAAAAAAAATTTAAGATATCATCAAAAATGTATAAATAATAAATAAATATTTTTTTTAAAACAATAGAAATAACTATTATATAAAATAAATATAATAAATATAATAAATATAATTAAATAAATGAACAAATAAAACAAATATTAATATTTTCTATCCTATATATAAATAAAAAATAAATAATAAATTCAACCCTTAATATGATTAATATTTGTCCTACATTAAAATATATTAAAAAAAAATTATTATAAAACTGAAGAAAAGTTGGTGATGTTAAAGATAAATATTAAATTTATAATAAATTTGATAAAAATATTTTTACTATGAATAACAAAGGATAAAATGTTAGAAATGTAAAAAAAAAAAAGTAAAAAATTGAAATAAATTAGTTCTAACTAAACTGAATTTTCTAACAAAACATATAACTATATAAATAATCATAAAAATAATATCTAATTATAATAATAAAAAACTTTAATTAAAAATATTAGTCATCATATAATATTAAAAAAATACTCTATTAATAATAATAAAAAAAATAGGTATAAAAATATAATTATAATATTGTTGGTAATAATTAATTTTGAATATTATACAATTATAAAAATAGAATTTTATTATAATGATGGCATGACATATGAATATATAAATATTAAATTATAGATTTATTAATAATATTAATTGAGTTCTTATAAAAAACTTTATATAGATAGGGTTATATTTTATATTACATCTCTGGTAAATTAAAATTGAATTACATATTAATAAATTATTTATATTTCAAAGAACTTTTTTTTTTTTTTTTATTATTTAAAAAATAGAGTATATAAAAGTAAATTAAAATGGATACAAAAATAAAATTCATATTAAGAAAAATTTTCTTGTTATATAACACAATTATATTATTATATGAATAATAAAAATTTAAAGGAGTAAGAGTAAATCTAAGGTTTTTTTTTTTTTTTTATTCTGTCTATTTAATATATTGTGATGAAATGATATAATAATATTTTAATACAAATTGAAAACTTATTTATATTATTTATATGGTATTATTTATGAAAATTAATTAATAAATTTTAATTAATATTATTCATAATTTTTTAATTTATTTTCTTATTATTTATCAATATTATTATTAAATCATCATAACTAAAAAAAAATTAAAAATAAAAAATTAAAAAAAAATTAATATATCAATTTAATATATTGATATATTATTATGTAATATATATAAATATTATAAATATTATAATATTATTTTTTTTTTGTACAATAATATTTTGTCTCCAAAAAATTTTTTTGTAACAATTCATTAAATGATTACAAAAAAAAAAAAAAATTTTTTTAATATCTATTTTTAAATATTATATATTTATATTAATTTTTATAATAGTATTTAGCATTTCATGATAATAATAAAAAAAATATTTATTTATTAATTACAATTAATACAATAAAAGAAAATATAATATTTTAACTATTTTTGGTTTTATTTTATTTTATTTTGTTTTATTTTATTTTGTTTAAATAATTTGAAGATTCATTTATAGATTTACTAAGTAGTTATTAAATATAAAAGTTAATTATTACTATTGTACTATTGATTGTTATTAATAAAATAGAAAATATTAGTTACGCTTTTAATAATGATTAAAATAATAAATAGTTTATTATATTTAAGGCTTATTAATATATAATTATCATATTAATAATCTTGTACATTGATTATTGATATGATAATAATATATTAATATCGTCACTGACATATGAACTAAAATTAATTATATGATGTCATATTTATCATTTGTAAATATATTAAAATAATTTAATTTATTATACTTTTTATTTTTTTTTATTTTTTTATTCATATTTATTAAAATAACTTTTATATATAATTTATAATTATTTGAAATATGTTATTTTTTTTTTTCATATTATATCATAAAATTCAAGATAAAAAAAAAAAAAAACAATATATTATATCATAATGTATAAAAGCGAAATATTTATTTATATTATAATTAAGATATTTTTATCTTAATATCTTAATTATTAATTAAACTTAAATATATTATTTATTCATAATAATATAAAGAGTCATAAACAATATATAACAATATAACAATATAATTATGTAGAAAAAAAATTACATAATTTTAACTGTATAAAAGTATTGTATATACTTTTAAAAAATGTATTCGTTTTATTATAATGGCTATAATCCTATTAATATTTTAAAACAAATTGTTTATATCATTAATAGTTTTGGTATTATTATTATAAAAATATAATATTTATAATATTATGATGACTTTAATTTGGAAATCTTATTAAAATGATTTTTAAGCGAAAAAAGTATTATTTTAATATAGATATTAGAAAAAATAATAATATAATAATAATATATACATTAAAAACAATTTAAATCATAATATATATATTAAAACAATTAAAAGTATTGGTATTTTATTATTTTAAATTATTTTAACATTAATTTAATTTTTACTTTAATATTTTATTCATATTATTATTTATATTAATAAATATTTTAACCAATATTTAGAAAATAATATAAAAAAAATGGTTACATTTTAGTATATGTTTTTTTTAATACATTTCTATTAATTAGAAAAATAAAATAAAAAAAAAAAAATGTATAAATTATCCAGAATTTTAATTGATTTTGTTTTAATGATATATTGCTATTTGTACTTTGTAATTTGTACTTTATAAAACTTAATAAAACAAAATAAATCTTATTTAATACAATTAAAACTAAAAATAAAAATTAAATCTAAAGTTTAAGTTTTAATTTTTGTTTTTAGTTTTAATTGTATTAAATAAGATATATTTTGTTTTATTAATATTTTTTTTTAAAAAATAATGATACTTTACTATTGTTTTTATTATTATTATTTATATTACATTATTATATTATTTTAATTTTTTCCATTCTTATTTTATTAATATTTGTTTTTTATCATACTTCTCTATTTGTTATATTATTATTCATATTAATTTTGTAATCTAATTATTAAATATAAAAAATAAAGCTTATTATAAATAATAATAGAACATTATTATATAATATAAAATTATTAAATTGATTGTTTAATAAATCAAACAATTATTTATATTTTATTAGGTTTATTTAACACTTTCAGCAGCTTCTATATAATATAAAACTTCATATTATATATAATATATGTTCTTATAATATTCCTTGTGTTCATATTTATTGATATTAAAAAAGTAAATTATCTTAAAAGTATTGTTATTTACATTTAATACTATCAATAATTATTGATTATTATTCCAATTGTAATAATGAAATTTCAAAGATAATAATATACTAATAATATATATAATACTTGATATTGTATTTATTTAGATATTATTATATTTAATGTATTTATAAATAATAGTATTATATTTCACTTAAAAAGCATTTTTTTATTATAGTTTTTTTTTTTTTTTTTTTCATTGAATGTATTTATTTTATTATAGTTTTTTTTTTTTTCATTGAATGTATTTATTTTATTATAGTTTTTTTTTTTTCATTGAATGTATTTATTTTATTATAGTTTTTTTTTTCATTGAATGTATTTATTTTATTATAGTTTTTTTTTTCATTGAATGTATTTATTTTATTATAGTTTTTTTTTTCATTGAATGTATTTATTTTATTATAGTAAACTCTATTTAAAGTTTTCTCATGTTTATTTATCATCTATAATCCCATTATATATATTAATGTATTATTAACCCTCATATCCTTAAACTAGATATTATATATTTTATTTTATAAAAATTCTTATATTTAAATAATGGTATATATTACAATAACAATATATTATTATAAATGTCTATTGAAAAAAGATTATAAAAAAAAAATAAAAAATGATATTATTATATTATATTACAATTAATACTTATAGTAATAATAATTTGTATCTATTTGTTCATTTAAATATATTGTATAAAATAATCGTAAATATTACTAATTGAATTTATTTATTTAAATATATATTATAAAAGCAATCATAAATATGTAATCATAGTTTAAAGATTTGAGAATTATATAAAAATAATTAAAGATTTTAAAAAGTCATTAATATTATAATTATAATATGTCACAATTATTTTTACATATTTAACTATTATACATATATATAATAATTAACAATAATAATAATCAGTTTCCTTAAATTTGACATAGATTTGGAGAAAAAAATTTTTGTATTTATTATTAATATTTTCTTAAAAAATTTTAATATTTATCTGTTTATAGAATTATAAAAAAGAACTTTATCGGTTTGTAAAATTTAAAAAAAAAAAAAAATAAAAAAAATAAAAAAGAACTTTATCGGTTTGTAAAATTTAAAAAAAAAAAAAAAAAAAAAAATAAAAAAGAACTTTATCGGTTTGTAAAATTTAAAAAAAAAAAAAAAAAAAAAAAATAAAAAAGAACTTTATCGGTTTGTAAAATTTAAAAAAAAAAAAAGAATTGCATATGCATATAGTATATATAATAACTATCACATAATTATAATATTAAAATTGTATTTTATAATGATATATTATACAAATTATCAATAAAAAATGGAATTGAGTTAATTAATAAAAGTATAAAATGATTTATTCAATAAAATTTTTACAAAAGAATAAAAATTATATTATATATATTTTTTTTTTCAAAACACATATATTAATATGAATTAATATGAAACACTTTTTACTTTTATACTATTTTTTAATTTAAATATATATAATAATTTAAATTTTTGAGTAAAAATATATTCTAACTTAATAGTTAAGTTATCATTATATTAATAATTTATAATAACAATGAAAATTTGAAAGATGTATATGAAAAAGTAGTTTTTTTTTTTGTTTTTTTTTTAAAAAAAACATTTAATTTATATATGTATTTTATGATATTACTTTTTTTGTCTTATTATATTATACGTATTTTTTTTTCTTATTATTATTTTTTTTCATTCTATACAACGAAAATTTAAAAGATGTATATGAAAAAGCAGTTTTTTTTTTTTTAAAAAAATTTAATTTATATGTATTTTATGAAATTAGTATTTTTTTTTTTTCATTCTTAAATAAGATAAAAAAATATAAGATAAAAAATTACCACATAAATTATATAATATAAAAAGATAAAAAAAAATACCATATAAATTGTATAATGTAGAAAGATAAAAAAAAAAAAAATACCATATAAATTGTATAATATAGAAAGATATTATTTATATTATATAATAATAATTATAAATTTACTGCCTTAATTGTAATTGTAACTTTATAATTATAATTATAGTTGTAATTTTCAAATGATAATAATATGAAATTTTTTAAAAAAAAAAATATAGATATAAATGTATGAAAAATTCAATACATACTTAAAAGGTTAAAATGTTTTATTAAAAAAAAAAATTAATATGTAAAATAGGTGATTTTTTTTTAATATTCCACATTTAAATTCCATAATTATTAATAAGATTTAATTTTTATTAATATTAAAGTTTATAACTAATATCATTACTAATTAAAATAATTTTTATTAGGTGGAAATTTGAAGAAAGATTTTCCATATCCAATATATATACATTTCATTATGCATTATTTACATTACGTATTATTAAATGTTTACATTATTTATATGATTAAAAATATATTACAAATATTTTAATATATATTTAATGTAATGTATTAAATATTGTGTATTGTCCCAGTAAATTTTTAATAAAATTAAAATTTATATTATATATATTTATAATACAATTATTACCCAATACGATTATTATCATTTTAAAAAAATGTGGTATGATTTTTTTTCATGTCTTTCTTTATAAATAATCAATTGAATTAAATAAATATATTACAATATATGTTGTTAATATATTTTTTAATTTAAGTAATTGAAATAAAGTTTAAAATTTTACCTAATTTTTTTTTTTGAAGTAATAAATAAAAAAAATAAATTAATATAAAATAAATTATAATAATATTAAAAAAAGAAATAATCTTAATTATAATTTTATTTATAATTTAATATTGTATTATTTATATTACTTTATTGTTATATTATAAATATCATAAACTATTTTTATTTTTGTAAAAAAATAATAATAATAAGCATAATTATTTATTGAGTTTTTTTTTTTTTTTTTTTTTTTTTCTTTTCTTTTCTTCTTTTTCTTTTAAAATAAAAAAGATAAAAATAAATTAAAATAATTGTAAATTGAAATATATAAAAAGAAAAAAATAAAAAGAATAAAAAAAAAAATTAAATATATAGAAGTAACAACCAAAATAAAATAAATAAAAAGAGTTTAATAATTATTTATTTTATATTTTTAATAAAATAATTAATTATTGTGTAATTATTACATAAAAACAATAAATAAAAAAAAAAACAAAAAGAAAAATAAAAACAAAACAAAAGATAATAAAAATAAAATAAATTAAAAACAAGAAAAGAAATAGATATATTAATAATAGAAATAATTAATATAAAATTATTATATCTTTTTTGTTTTTATTGAAAACACCAAATAATATATAAATATATTGTAAGTAGATATTAGATATTATTTAAGGTTGTTATTTATTTAATACATACTTTATATAAGTAAAATATTTAATGAAACTCATTTTAATTTTCGTAAAATTTAGTTTTTTATATAGTAAATCTTATATTAGTATTATAGAATAATATTAATATATATATTTATATATATATTTAATAATATTAAATAGTGGTTTAGAAAGTGAATAAAATAGAATAATATTTGTTTAATTACACTTAAAAACAAATATATCAATATATTAGACTTTTCTTAGATAAATAATTACTACAAATAATAAAATAGTAAAAGTAAATTTTATATCTTTGAATTTCATAATTTATAAAATATTCAAATATATAATAATACAATATATATAAAAAGAAACATAAAAAAAAAAAAAAAAAACAAAATATAATATAATATAATATAATAGAAAAATATATCAATATATTTAAAAGAAAAAGAAAAAGAAAATGGATATGTTATACTTTGATGATATGCCAATTGATTGGCAGTTATCTATGTTAAATAATTCTCAAAATGGGGAAGAAAATGTTGACATTTCCCTATTAAATCAAATATCTAATGACATTCAAAATGCAAAAGGAATTTTAAATATAAAATTATCAGATAATCATTTGAATCATTTTTTGAATACTATGGATCAATCTTCAGTGAATCATTATCATCAAAATCAAATAAATACAATTAATACCACAGCTGAAAATATAAATTCTATGGCAACTACAACTGCAACAATAACTCCTATTGTTCCTCAACATCAATTTATAAATACTAATAATATTAATAATCCTCATATGATGCAAAATATGAATACTATTCAGAATATTAATAATACAATATCATTAGAAAATGAAGTAAATATACCTGTTACTTTTCCAACAACAAGTGAACCATTTAAAAGTAGGTTTTTTTTTTTTTTATACATAATATGTAATTTTATATTATTGTTTTTATTAATATAATAAATAAAAATAATAAATAAATAAATAAATATGAATATATTAAATAAATAAATTAAAAAATTAATTAACTAATATATTAAATAATAAATAAATTTTTTCTATTTTTCTTTTTTTTTTTTGTTTTATTTATTTATTTATTTATTTATTTATTTATTTATCTATTTATTATATTATTTAATTAAAAATTTTATTTAAATATAACTTTTTTTTCTATACAATATAATTTATTTTATAAAAAAAAAGGTGTTGATATGCGAGAACTTATCAATGGAAAGATGAACATAATACCAAATAATAATAATAATAATGTACATAATACTAATTATCCAATAATTTATAATCAAGGAAATAATATTGATATTACTGGAACTACTATTAATAAGAAAAGAAAAGAAACAATGCCAGATATTAATACAATAAATATTAATAATAATAATACTAAAAAAATGAAAAAAATTTCGGAGAATCATACACAAAACTATACATTACCATCTACTGTAGTAAATACAACTAACATTCAACCAAATGGTTTAAATTCAAATGTTGTAATGAATTTACCTTTAAATAATTACGGATCGACTAATCAAGATCAATATGTTATTCAATATATAAATGATAAAGATCATAATAATGTAACAACTGAAGGAATGCCTATTAATCAAATTCCTCATATTATTAATACGATAATTACGAATACGCCACAAAATATGGATACAGTAATGGTTACTACTCCAAATACAGTTACAACAATACCAAGTACTATGGTTACTACGCCATCTTCAACAAGTAATGAAATAACAAGTTGTTTTATACCCAATATGCATGCACCAGTCAAGGTTGAAACAGGATCTGAACCATATAATTATATACAGCTTATTCAACCCAATCAATCAAAAGGTATAAATGAATCAGATAAAGAAAATCATAATATTCTTAATAATAATAATAATAATACTAATACTAATACTAATACTAATAATACTAATAATATTAATAATAATAATAATAATAAAAATTTTGTTGATCAAAATTCTAATTTTATTTCTCCAAATTTAGTAAATTCTTTAAATAATATAATAACTACTAATGAACAACATCAACAAACACAACCACAATTCCAAATGCAATCCCAACTACAACCTGTAACAACTCATACACATATACAACAACTTCAACAACAACAACAACAACAACAACAACAACCAATTACAGTTACTGAAACATCTGTATTACCTATAGGAGCAACTGAAACTATTCAAACAAATACTTCTCCTAAAGAAAATATTATTTCTGATAATAAAACAAATAATAAAATAATTGAAAGGGATTCTGCAATGAAAAAAGTAAAAATTGAAGGAGTAGCTACAGATGTTAGTAATGAAAATTTATTAAATAATACATCAGGTAATTTTTCTTCTGCATCTACTTCTACTACTAATCCAATTTCATCTTCCAAATATCCATTAAATATGAATAATCCTTCAAGTTCATCTTCCAACCCTAAACTTAATTCTGTAAGTTGGGTTAAAACTCAAGAAAAAAGTGAAATGAAAATGGCCATTTCTAGATTAAAAACCAATGAACCTATAGCTCCTGTTATTCCATTACAAGTTATTAAACATCAGAAAAAAGTTGCTCATAATGCTATTGAAAGAAAATATAGAAATAATATAAATGATAGAATAAAACAATTACAAGATGTTATTCCAGCTCTTCAATATACCAAAAATATTAAAGAAAGAGAAAAGAAAAATGGAGGAGATGAAGATGTCGTTAAAATTGATGAATCTTTAATTATTGATGGTATTCCAGCAGCTCGTAAATTAAATAAAGCTACTGTATTAAAATCTGCCACCGATTATATTGTTCATTTAAAGAAAACTAGTACAGATTTAAAAGAAGAAAATAAACGTCTTTATGAATTTATAAAGAAAATTGGAGGTGATGAAATGTTAACTCAATTTACACAAGAAAATAATGATCTTTATGACGATAAATTGACTAATCCAACTAATAATGAAGAAGAAATTTCAACTTCAACTTCAACTTCAACAACTAATAATAAAATAAAAGCTAAAGCTAAATCTAAAAGTAAAACTAAAAAAGTTATTACTGCAAGTTCTTCTTCTTCTTCATTGCCAGAAAAAGCTCAAAAGAAAGAAAAGGACAAACAACAACCTGTACAAGAAGCTTCTCCTCCACATATTTATTCTTCCGATTCACCATCACCAACTCAAATTAATTCTTCTGATTCTTCTACTTCATCAAATGAGGATGAAGGAACAATGTTGGATGTATTATCTGGTGAAAGAGAAAATCCACAAAATAACATTAATAATTTCAATTCAGATTCTACTTTTACTACTTTAATGGTTTCTTTATTACTTTTCTCTGTTGGTTTATTCGAATATGGATCATATCTTAATAGTAATTCTGATTCTATGTCCTATGAAAATTATGTTGATGGTAGTCAAGGTAAAGTTTTATTGGCAAGATCTGAAAATTCTTCTAATCCATCTACATATGAACAATCATCATTCTATCAATATATGAAATCTAAATTCGCTAGAATGGATGAGTAAGTTTTTTTTTTTTTTTTTTTTTTATTTTTTTTTTTTTTTTTGTTTAATTTTTATTTTATTTTATTTAATACATATTAATACATATTATTAATAAATAATTCTTTAATGATTAATAATTTATTATTATTATTATTATTATTATTATTATTATTATTATATATATATATAAATAGAAACTTCTTTGTTGCTTTTGCCTTTTATATATTTGTATTTTCCATAATAGTAATCATTGGAAAAAGAATAACAGGTATTTGTAGAGAATCAAGAAATAAATGTATATCTTCTATTGAAAAGTATTCTATCTTTGATAAGATTTTATTATTTAATAAAATCTTTACAGAAATTATTGCTTTAGTTGTATCAAAAATTAGTTTACGTTTATTTGAAAAAATATATTATTTGAAAAAATTCTCATATACTAAACTTATTTTAAGTCATTGTCGTATGATTGAAAGAGAAATTTTAATTGCAAAAAATAAATCTCAACAATCATTACTTGCTGTATTCTATACTTCTTTACAAATTATAAATAATATTCATTTTGTTACAAATGAAATATCTTATTCCACTTGTGCTTATATTTTATATACAACAGCTATTCAATTCTATATGAATTTCAGAAATATGCCATTTGGTAAAATGATTGCTATTCGTATTTGGAAAAAAGGTAATGAATACGTTTCTAAAAAGAAGGAAGATAAGGAAGAATATGATAAAAATTTAAAACGTAGTAAAAAATTCGATGATTATAAAAGAAAAAGAAAGATTAATATTGAAAATAGTGCTATTGATTTCATTTTAAATTATATTAATGATAATACTAAGAAGAGTGAAGAATTCTTTGCTAAAGGTCATTGGATTTCTTTCTTAGATCATCATACTATTGAAATGAGTAATAGTTTATATGATTTCTCTAATCAAAAATGTCTTTTAATTACATTTTCTACGGCTTATAAATATGATGGTTTATTAGATACTTTTAAGGAATATGGATTGAAATATATTTATATGGCTCCATCCACTGTAATTAAATCGGGTGAAACCGCTGAAATTGAAACCGATTCCGAATTAGAAAATAGTGTAACTTTAAGTGAACAAAGTATGGATAATAATCAAATTAAAGAAGAAATTAAAAATGATTATCTTTCTTTATCCAGTTATTATATTTCATCTGATTATTTGTTTTCTACTTTGGAAGCCCCAATTAATAAAATTGTTGGTAAATTAATAACAGATAGAGAAAAGAAAGATAAAGAACAAGATAAAATGATGAAGATTGATAAAATTTTAGAAGCTATTATTAAAGTTGCTAATAGTTCTTTAATTGTTAATGATATTAATCTTTATTGGTATTCTCAAATGCTTTGGATTATGGTATCCTGGAAAAAGGAATATCTTAAACCTGTTATATCTGAAAGTAATATGGATAAAATTAATGTTCACCTCTTTTACGCTGAACAATTTAGAAAATTGATTATATCATCTGTAACATCCTATTATTCTGATGTTGTAAATGATAATGAAGATTTAAATGAAGAACCAAGATCTACTTATAGTGATGATCTTTATTCTTATTCTTCATCTGAATTAGAAGAAAAAGTTCAAGAAAAATTAAATAATAGAAAAGGAAAAGAAAATAATAATAATAATAATAATGAAGAAGATGAAGAAGATGAAGAAGAATATATTTCAGAATTTAAGACTGAAACTATACCAGAAACAATAACTACAACCGAAACTTCATTAACTACTAATAATAAATTAGGTATTGCTCATCCATCAACCTATCAATCTATGAATTATTCTACTTTCTACTTTATATCTGATTCAACTCGTCAATTTATTACACTTTCACTTTTCACTTGGTTAATGGTACAAAAGAAGAAATATAATATTGCAAAACGTAGTATTGAAAAAGCTCATGAAATCCTTGAAAAGATTACCAATATTTCATTAGATAATGATTCTTTATCATTTACTTCCTTATTTGAAGAAGAAAATGATTATTATCCAGATATTATGTTAAAATTTGAAAGAGTAGTTGTAATTTTAGCTGGTACTTGGCTTGTCGAAGCTGAAAAGATTATACTTTTTAATGAAAAGAATGAAAATAATCATTCTACTTCTGAACAAGATCAAACTAATTCATTACAATTACCATCTAAATTAATAAATAATAAAAAAGGTAAAGAAAAGGATAATAAAGATGAAGATGAAGATGAAGATGAAAATGAAGATGAAAATAAAAATAATGAAGAAAATAATAATGAAGTTGAAAATCAAAATGAAAAGATATTGAGAAAAGAAGATAAAGAAAAAGAAAAAGAAAATCCTATTAAAACAGAAGGAAATACAACAAAAGAAAAGAAAGATAAAGAAATTATAAAAGTAACTAATAAAATAAATAAGAAAGAAGAGGAAGAGGAAGATAAAGAAAAAGAAATAAATTCAGCAAATGAAGTTATTTCTCTTCCAAAAGTATCTTCTAATAATTCTTCCATTGAATTTTTATCATCGAATCTTAATTCAAAATCATTAAAGGCCGTTGAAGATTTAGTAGTACCAAGAATATCCCTTTATGTTGAAAGATATATAAAATTACTTCATTATTATCAAGAAATGTTACCATTTATTGGTTCTGATAAAATAGCTTTGGAATGTTTTAAAATTATACAACATTATCAAAATGATTATAAAAAATATTGTTTTGAATTTCAATCATAACTTTTAAATAAATAATAATAATATAACATATCGCATTTAAAAAATCATATTAATAATAATTATAAAAATAAAAAAAGAAAAGAAAAACTACAAAAAAAAAAAAAAAAAAAAGCGAAGTAAAGCAAAAAATAATTAAAACAAAATTAAAAAATTAAAAAAAAAAAAAAAAAAAAAAAAAAAAAAAAAAAAATAGAATAAAATAAAATAAATTAAAATAAAAATAAAAAATAAAAACAAAAATAAAGCAAGCAATCAAACAAATAATAATAATAAAATAATAATAATAATAATAATAATAATAATAAAAAGCAAAACAGAATAAAATATCTTTTACTTTTAATATTATTTATTTTTTTTTTAAATATTTATTTTTCTAATCTTTTTATATTTAATTTTTTTTTTTTTCTTTTCCAATTAATTATTTATCAAAAAATAATAATTTTTTTTTCTATATTTTATTACATTATCAAATTTTTTTTTTTTTTATATTATCAATTACATAATTTTTTTTTTTTATTATTACTTATTTTTATAAATAAAATTAAATAATAGAATTATGAATTAATTATAATTTTATTATTTAACGAAAAAACAAAACCTTCAATAAAAACCAAATATATATAATAATATTTTTCTAATAAATTATATATAAATTAAACATAAAAATAATGTTAAATTTATAATAAAATTGTATAAAATTATATTAATATATATATTATAAACTTTTTATAAATTAATAAATAAACCAAATAAATATTAGAAAATAGAAATAAAAAAAAAAAAAAAAAAATATAATAATATAATATATATATAGAAATTTATAAATTTTTTTTTTCTATATATTATTATTATTATATTTATTTTCTTTTTATATTATAATATTTATACATCTCTAATTTAATTATTGACATATATCATTACTTAAATATATATTAATACTTTGTAATAATAAAAGATTAATTCTATTATTATTATTATAAAATATAAAATAAATCATTAATTTTATCATTTTATAAAATATATAATTAATAATTATTATTTTTTTCTTAATTCTATTAAATAATAAAATATTAATGATAAACAATTGGAAAAATTTTATATTAAAAGATAAAAGAAAAAAAAGAAAAAAAAGAAAAATAGAAAAAAAAAATAGTATTAAAATATATGCTTTAATATTCTGTATTATCAAAGTTTATATAAATGTTATTTAATGTTTTATGGCTATAATATATTCAGTATATTATAATGTATATAATTTGATATAATTTTTAATTTAATTTAATATATTATACTCTTAAAAAAACAAATTATTAATAGGTTTTTATCTATTTTTAAATTTCTTATTTAAACTTTTGGTTATATAATTAAAGAAGAAAAAAAAAAGATATAATAATAATAATTTAATAATAATAATTTAATAATAAAAAAAATTAATATTATTTATAAAAATAATAAATATATTTTATTTTATTTTATTTTATTTTATTTTATTTTATTTTATTTTATTTTATTTTATTTTATTTTATTTTATTTTATTTTATTTTATTTTATTTTATTTTATTTTATTTTCTTATATTCTCTTTTATTTTATTATATAATATTTATATTTATATTTTTATTTTTTTTCTCTGTTATTAAATATATTATATGTTTTATTATTTGTACAGATTTCTATTTTTTTCAATGATTTGATTATAATTAAATTAAATTTAATATATTATAAATAGATTTATAATATATATACCAAATATAATAAAATAAAAATAAAATCAAATTATAATTAAGCAAATATATAAAAAAATTTGTTTAATTATTATTTGATTAAAAAAATCAGAAAATTTTATTTCAAATAACATTTAATTTTTTTTATTTATATCATTTATTAATTAACTTTTTTTTTTTTTCTTTGTAAATAATAAAAACAAAAACAAATAACAACAAATAAAATATTAATATAAAAAAAAAAAAATAAAATAAAAATAGCAATATTAATTATAAAAAAAATATTTATTTTTTTTTTAAAAGAATTTAGTAAAAGTTGTGCTTTTTTTTATCTTTTTTCTCTATTATCTTTTATTAAAAAAGAAATTAAAATAAAATAAAACTAAAATAATTACAGAAAAGAATATAATAAAGAAAACAACCAAAAATAAAAAAAAAACTAGAGGAATAATTAATTATAATAATTAATAAAAGAAGAAAGGCCTATTCAATTTTTTTATTTATTATTATAATTATTTATTTTTACTTCATTTTCAATCCTATACTTTAAAATTTAATAATTAAAAAAAAAAGTAAAGTCTATTTTTTTTTATATAAACATAAATATAAATATGAATATAAATATAAATATAAACATAAATACAAAATGTTTTTATTTAAATTTGTAATTGATGGTACTCATTTGAATATAATATAAATATAAAAAGAAGGCAATATTCAATATTATAAATAATATTTGTAATAACAATAAAAAAAAAATGAAAAATATATTTAAATATTATTATTATTATTAAGAAGTTAAAAATATAACAGTGTTATAGTATCAAAACAGTAACATTTTCGTAAAAAATATATTAAAATATATATTAAGAGCCATTTCATATTCATAAAAAAAATAATCAAATGTATATTAAAAGCTATATCATACTTATTAAATAAGAATTAAGTGTAATATACGGGAAGCATTGTAATATAATATATCTTTTAAAATAACTATTAATGAAATTGTAAAGAAATGAATTTATATATAAAGTATTTGCAACTATATATACAAATTATTTATAAAGTTGAAATAATTAAGACTATTATTTAAATGAATAATATTATAATTCAATAAAAAATTGAAAACCCTTTAGATGTGATAATATAAATAAAGAGTAGAAAAATATTGTCTTCATATTCAATTCATAAAATAATAAATAATATTGATGAAAAATTGAAAAAATAAAAAATAAAATAAACTTTTTTTAAAAAGATTCTTTAAAAAACAAATTATTATAATAATATTAATATTAAATTTAACTTTCATATTATATTATCTATACATATATATTTATATTATTTTTTATACATAGGTTTCATATATTTTTTTAATTATTATAATAGGAATATAGATTCAATTAAATTAATACAGTTTATACATTTTTTTTTTTTATATATATTACAATATTATCAAATAAAATAATAATAAAAATCAATAAATAATAAATCTATCCAAACTCTCATTAAAACTTAAAATTTTATATATATAAAGAAATCGAAAATGTTGACAGATTTACAAAGTAAGTTGAAAATGTATATAAATTAATAATTATTAATTTTAGAAATGTAGAAAAAAAAATAATATAAATTATAAAAAAATAAAATAAATTAATTTAAATATTATAATATTACTTAATGCTCATTCTTTTATTCCAAATATCGAAATTTAAAAAAAAAAAAAATAATAATAATAATAATAATAAATAGAAATCGGTGTCGGTTTAACTGCCTTTGGTATAGCCTTTATGGTATTAGGTATTATTCTATTCTTCGATGCTGGATTCATAGCTATAGGAAATGTAAATATAGAGTTCATTTTAAAAAAAAATAATACTACTATATATTTTATATTATATATATTTTATATTATACATATAAAAATAAAAATTTTGTAGCATAATAAATATTATAAATCTTTTTTTTTTTTTTTTTTTTTTTGTATGGAATAAAAGATATCTATTATATATTAATGTTGATATTAATATATTGCTATTAATATTATAAATATTATTAGATATTATTCTTAGCTGGTATAACAATTGTTATTGGATTTGTAAGAACTATATTATTCTTTAAGAGAAAGCAGAAAATATTCGGTACAGTATGTTTCTTTACTGGTATATTCTTAGTATTCTTAAAATGGTAATTATTATAAATAAATTATTTTTATAATATATTTAATATTTTATATATATATTTTATATCTATAATATTTATTAAATTTTTTTTTATTTAAATATTAATTATTATAATTTTTGCTCTTAATTAATATAGGCCAATGATTGGTATATTTATTGAACTCTTTGGATTCGTTAATCTCTTTGGGTATATATATATATATTTATTATATATAATATAAAAAACTAATTTTATAATTAATATATAATAACATATGGTCGTTAATATTATTTTTTTTCCTTTTTATTTATATTTTTAGTGATTTCTTCCCAGTAATATTATCATTCATGAGAAACTTACCTATCATTGGTAATATATTAAATAAACCAGCTGTTAGAAGAGTAAGTTGAAAATATTATAATAAATAATAATAATAATAATAATAGTTTAAAAGATATTTTAATATTTATTTAAAATAAAATTAATGTTCAATTTAATTTATAATATTAATTTTAATAATTAATATATACATATTTTAATATTTTTTTTAATTTACAATATAATAGCTTACTGATAGACTTGTTGGAAAAAGACTTCCAGTTTAGATTATTAATAAAATTATTTTATCATTGTCAAATATATTTATATCTTTTTTTTTTTTAAAAAAAATAATTTAAAATATATATATAAATAAATAAATAAATAAATAAAATAAAAAAAATTCATTAATTTTAAAAAATTAAAATAAAATAAAATAAAAAATAAGAAAATAAAAAAAATAAATAAAAAATAAATAAAATAAAATAAAAAATAAATAAAATAAAAAAAATTAAATAAAATAATTCTAATAGATTGTGTAATTTATATATATATATATTTTTTTTCTTTTTTTTTAATAATTATTTAAAGTTATTGTTAGCATTATTAAATCAAATATTATTTATATATAATTCATGTCATAGTCATTTTATATACTAATAATTCTTATTATTATTTTTATATTTTTTTTTGTTGAACCGAGAAATATATATAAATACATTATGGAACCAAGAAATATATATAAATACATATATTTTTTCATATTACTTTTTTTTTTTTTTTTTTTTTTTTTTGCAGTAATTTCCTTATTGAAGATAATTAGAATGATTTTATTTATATAATTTTATAGTTTCAAAAAATTTCCTTATTATTGAAGATAATTGTAATTATTTTTATTACTATAAAATATATAAATATATTCATTCTAATAATCCAAATAAATCTTAATGAAAATATTATTATTATTATTATTATTATTATTATTATTATTATTATTATTATTATTATTATTATTATTATTATTATTATTATTATTATTATTATTATTATTATTATTATTAATCATTATTCTTTTTAATGTATTTAATATTATCAAATTTTTTGTTCACAATTATTATTATTTTTTTTTCTTTTTTCGTAATTTCCTTTATCAATAATAAATAAACATATATTTATATATTTTAAAAAAAGAAAATAGTAATAATTTCATAAAAATATGGGCAAAAAAAAACAATCAATGAGAATAATAATATTGAATAATAATAGTCTTAAATTTTAATTATAATAGTACATAATCATTATAAAAGATTAACAATATATTAGACAATAAAAATAATCAAATCAAGTAATAGTTTATATCAAACACATCCTATCATTATGATATATGAATAAATAAATAAATAAAAAAAAGTAAAATAAATAAGACTTAACATTAGATAGATTATTATAATGATTAAGTAAAAGTATATTATTAATATAATATTTCATTATTATTTGAAAAAAATTTTTTTTTTTTTTTTTTTTAATTTTTTAATTTTGTTAAAAAGATACTTTTTTTTCTATTGTTTAAAAATTTTATAATTTTTTAATTTTAAAAATTTTAAAAATTATTTTTTAAAAGGTTATTTTAATGAAATCAAAAAGAAAAAAAAAAAAATAAAAATAAAAATAAAAATAAAATTAAAATTAAAAATAAAAAGTAAAAAAAAAAAGACAAAAGTAATAAAAAAAGTATTTATATATATATTTTTTATATATTAATTGTTAATATTTAGTTATATTTATATATATTAAAAAAGAATAAAAATAAAAAAACACTTTTATCGAAAATTTGAATAAAAAGAAAAGGTTATGTTAATCGAAGCAAGAAAATATAAAAAAAAAATTTTTTTTGAATATAGGAGAATTTTTTTATCTTATTTTATATTTTTTTTATTTATTATACATATATAAATTATTTTTATTATATTTACTATTATTATTATAATTATTATGATTATTATTATTTAATTTTAATTTTTATATGAATTTTATTTTTTATTTTTTTATTTTAAAGTATATTAATTATAAGATATGTATTTTAAATATATTTAACTTTATTGATAATAAATATTATTATATTTTTTTTGCTATACATCTTATTAAATAAAGAAAAATCAGTAACAGCCGTTTTAGATTTTTTTTATTTATCTATTTTGTATATAAGAATTAAAGTTTTTAAAAATTTTAAGTGAAAAATTTCAAGTGATCTTTTATATAAAATCAATATTTTTATAATAACATAAAATATTTTATGTTATTATAAAATAAGATTATAATCTATAATAGAATAAACTTTTTATAATCACTTTATTTTAATATTCTAATTCATATTAAAATATATTTTACCAAAAGAATTATCAATTTTAAATAGAAATAGATTATAAAGGAATTGTTTAAGCATAATCAAAAAATCAAAAAATTCAAAAAGTAATATATATACCTAATAAAAAAAATATATATATATATATATATATATATATAATAATTATGAATATATGTATAATATATTAGGAAATTTAAAAATAATAAAAAATATATAATAATTACGAAAAAAAAGTTTGTTTTTTTCGTTATTTTATTTTATTTTTATTCTTATTTTTTTTTTATTTTCCCGTTTTTTTATTTTATATTTTTTTAAGAACTACTTTTTTTTTAATAATTGTTTTTAAATTTATATTTCAATAGATATTCTTTAAAAAACAAAAAATAATAATAATTGATAGAAAAAGTTGTAATATATTTAATAAAAATTTTTTATAAATTAGAAATAAATAACAAAACGTAAAAAAAAAAAAAGAAATAAAAAAAAAGGAGGAAATTTTAGTAATGAGAATAACAACAAAAAATATTATTTCAGTTGCTATTTTTTTGGCATCTTCATTAGTTCATGCTCATCCTGTTGAAATAAAGGGTGTTGAAAAAGCAGTTCATGTAAGATTTTTCTATTCTATTCTATTTTATTTTTATTTTTATTTTTTTTATTTTAATAAACAAATTCTTAGAAATATTATTTTTTTTTTAAATCATTTTTATTACATTTTTTTATCGAAAAATATATATTTATTAAATTGTTTTAATTATTTTTTTCGATAATAATAATTTTATACTTTATTTTATTTTTTTTTATCTATAAACCATTTTAAATTTAAAAAATATAAAAATTAAAATAAAATAAAAAAAAAAAAATAAAAATTAAAATAAAAAATATAAAAATAAAAATAAAAATAAAAATAAAAAAAATCTATTAAAGGTTCATAATCATGTAAGAGGTTCAATAAATCAAGAAGAATTTACCGATATTGATATCACTCCATATGAACATATTTTTGATATTGTTTGTCAATCTGATATAACTGAATGGTGTAATTTATATCCAGAACAATGTTCCTATGTTAAAAGTAATTCTTTATATTATTTATATTTATAAAATAATATTTTTAATCTTTTTTGTTATTTTTTACAATAAAAAAAAAAAAGTGAATTTTTTATTAAATTATTAGAAACTATTAGTTATTTGTTATAAAATAGTTATTTAAAACTTTAAAATATATATATAACATACTAATATATTTTTTTCTTTTTTTTTTTTTCCTTTTTCTAATTTTTTTTCAACTGATTATTTGCTTATATAATATTTAATATATAATAATGAAAATCGAATATAATAATATTTTTTTATCTTTAAAATAAATAATTATATTATTTTTGTTATTATTATTATTGTTTTTATTTTATTTTATTTTTTTTTATAAAAAAAAAAAAAAAAGCACTTTGTGTTAGGAATACAGAAGGAGGTTATTGTGCATTTGATGTTTATAATAAATATGCAGAAACTAGTAAAAATAATCAAAGTATTAATAGTTATGTTGATTTATGTGATGAATGTCTTATTGCAATGACGGATGAATTCCAAAAAGTTAGTACCGATGAAGAATCTATAGCTGAAATGCAAACTGTATCGGAAATTTGTAAAGTAAAACTTTTCATGGATACTTATGTTAGTCAAGGTGGTAATGGTAATGGTAAAGATGATGATAGTGATGTTATTTCTACTTTAGCTTCACTTATTCCAAATAATGATGAACAAGAAAAAACGAATAATCCAGAAAAAAGAAATTATGGTAAAATTCATTCCTTTAAAAATCCAGACGTTAGTGGTTTTGTTAAATCAAATGGTAAAATTAAATATGGTCATGTTGGTGTTAATGAAAAAGTAAATACTTCAATTCATAATAAGAATTTAAGAAATTCTTTACCACCTTCATCATCATCATTTTTAAATTCTTCAATAAGATCATTAAGTGGTATGAATAAAAGAGATAAGGAAGAAGAAGTAAAAAAAGAAGAAGAAGAAGAAGAAGAAGTTATTATTACAAATATTAAAGGAAAAGTAACTAATTCCATTAATATTATTAAAGAATTAGCTCTTCAACAAGTTTCAAATATTTTCAATGTTCTTGAAGAAAATGTTAATGAATTAATGAAAGATGATTTATTTATTAATGATCCAGAAAGTACTCGAGAAAAAGATGCTATTACCAATGAAATTATAAATAATATTAAAGATATTTTAAATAGTGATATTGATATAAAAATTGATATTGAAACATTAACTGATGTAGAAGATAATGTTAATAAAGAAGTTTTTGAAGAAAATACTAATAATGATATTTTAATTGAAGAAAAAAGAGTTAAAAAATCTGATATTTTTGAAGTTGAAGAAGAAATTAATGAAGTATTTATAGCTTCAGCTTCAGTAACCGTTCCAACTGAAACTATAGCTATTGAAGAAACTGTACCAACTGTTACTGATATTGTTGTAGATGAACAAGAAACTGAAGTAGTAACTCCAATTAATGAAGATGATAAAGATGAAATTGAAGAAGGTGTAGAAGAACAACCACCATTAGAAGAACAACAACAACCACCATTAGAAGAAGAACAACAACAACAACCACCACCATTAGAAGAAGAAATTATTAGACCACAAGAAGGAAAATTACCAGAAGTTAAACCAGAAATTCCAATTATTAATCCAACTAAACCCCATAGACCACATAGACCAGGACAACCAAATAAACCATGGAAATTTGGATGGCCAGCCAAACAACAACAACAACAACAACGTCCATCAACTTTACCATCACAACAAGAAAAACCATCTATTTTACAATTAGTTAATCAAATTTTTGAAAATAGTCAATATGATCCAAGTAAAGATCCAACAAAAGTTCTTATGCCAATTAAGAAATGGTCTATGAAAAAAAGTGAATTTGTAGTTAGTGATGAACTTATTGTTGAAGATGAAAAAGAAATTGAAAAAGAAGATATTATTAATGAAGTTAATACAAATATTCATATTGATGAACCAGAAATGGAAGATGAGGATAAAAGTATAAAATTAAATAATCCAGATAATCATAGAGATGCTGATGAAGAAGAAGTTTTTGAAATTGGTGCCAAAAAGATTTCTTACATTAATAGTTACCATCCAGTTAAACCATCTTTAAACTTTAGAGAAGATGATAAAAAAGAAAGAAATAAAAATCATTAATTAATTATTTTTTATTCCATCCTTAAAAAATTCTTTTCATTTAAAAAAAAAAAAAAATTAGTCATGTCATTGTTACATATATTTAATTTCATATTATCAAAATAAAAAAAAAAATTTATATACATTTATATATAATTTTTTTTTTATTTATTTAATACTTTATTTATGTCTATGTAATATTTAAAAAAAAAAAAAAAAAAAAAAAAAATTTTTTTTTAGGTTATTAAATAATATTTAATAATTATTAATAGCATATGTAAATAATCATTATTTAATACATATCTTATTTCTTTCTTTATTCATATATTTAATTTTTTCTTTTTTGATTCATATTAAAAAAAATCAATAAAAAATAAATAAATAAAAAAATCAATAAAAAAATCAATAAATAAATAAATCAATAAATAAATAAATAAATAAATATATAAATAGATAAATTGAATAAATAGATAAATGAATAAATAGATAAATGAATTAATAGATAGATGAATAAGTAAATAAATGAATAAATGAAAGAATAAATAGATAAATGAATAAATAGATAAATGAATTAATAGATAGATGAATAAATAGATAGATAAATAAATAAATAAATGAATAAATGAATGAATAAATAGATAAATGAATAAATAGATAAATGAATTAATAGATAGATGAATAAGTAAATAAATGAATAAGTAAATAAATGAATAAATAGATAAATGAATAAATAAATGAATAAATAGATAAATGAATAAATAGATAAATGAATAAGTAAATAAATGAATAAATGAATGAATAAATAAATAAATGAATAAATGAATGAATAAATAAATAAATGAATAAATGAATGAATAAATAAAATATAAATAAATAAATGAATGATTAAATAAATAAATAAATAGTAAATAGATAGATAAAATAGAATAGAATAAAATAAATTATAATAATATATAAACAATGATAAAAATAACAAAAGCCAAAAAATAAACGACAAAAAAATTATATAGATAATAATTAATAAACACATAAAAAGAAAAAAAAAAAACACATTATTTATAAAATATTTTTTTTTTCTTTGTTTTTTTTTTTTTTTTAGAGTTCAAATAAGAATATCATGAAAAAATTTTATTATTGTCGTTGTTGATGTTATTATTATTATTATTATTATGTATTTTTTTTTTTTTTTTTTTTTTTTGATATTGCATAAAAATTGCTTATGCTTTTATAAATCTTCATTTATATATGTATAAAAAAGAAATAATAATAATAAAAAAAAAAAAAAAAAAAAAAAAAAAGAAAATTTTTGATATATTGATATATTGTAAGAAATATCCATATATTGTAAGAAATATCCATGTATTGTGAGAAATACCCAAGTAATACCTATAAGTGAATTCATTCAGTGTTTCTGTTTCTTCGAAAGATTAAATAATTGATTTATCAGTTAGGTTTTACTTTTTTTTTTCCCCTTTTTTCTTTCTTTTTTTTTTCTTTCTTTTTTTTTTTTTTTTCTCTTTTTCCTTTTTTTCCTTTCTTTTTTTTTTTTTTTTTTAAAAAAAATATTGATGCTACTTAAAATATCTTGTATTCATTAAAGATTTTAAAATGGTATATTATATTTTAAAATTTTCATTTTCTTAATTGATTAAACTTTTTTTTTTATTATTGTGGTATAAATTCATTTTTTCATTGTATGATATAATTATATATATATATTTCCTCTTTCATATTTCTGATATATAAATAAATATATATATATTATATATATTCTTAATACTTTTTTTTTTTTCTTCTTTTTCTTTTTTTTTTTCCTTTTATATTTTCATTTTCTTTCATTAAAGTTATATTCAATTCTATTAATTATCATTTCTATTGATTAACATTTCAATTTATTTTTATAATTTTTATTATTCATTAAATTTAATTTTATTATTATAAGCAATTAAGCAATAATAAAATTAAAAAAAAAAAAATATTAATAAAAACTTTTAAATAAAAAGAAAAATGATTATTTTTTTATATTTTAACTTTAATATTAAAGAAATTATTTTGGCAAATCCTGTGTTTTAGAAAATCATATAAAGTATTAAATAATATATATTTATGTAATAATATTGTGTAATGTTGATCAATATTTTTTTTTTCCAAAATTTCTCCTACATATATAAATAATATATATATATAGAAATATATTTTTAATATTATGTTATATAAAAAAAAAAAAAAAAAAAATTTTTTTTTTAAAAACATTTCTGTATTGTTCTATGTTTTTCTTAATTATTTTTTTTTTCTTTTTTTCTTTTTTTTTTTTTCTTTTTTTCTTTATTATTTTTCCTTTTTTTTTTTATTTTTTTTTATTTTTATTTTTATGTTCTATCGATAATAATAATATTTAATATATTTATGTATATGTATTATGTGTTTTTGATAAAATGTGTGATATATAAAAAATATATAGGTTTGAATAGGTTAATGTGTATTAGATATGTTGAGCATAAGTAAAATTTATAGTAGAATCTTTACTGTGTGTTTTACGGTTTATTGGTTTGTATTTGGCTATTTTTTTTTTCTTATAAACAAATAAAATAAAAGTATTAATACTTAAACTTTTATTTGTATATTTATTTATTTATTTATTTATTTTTTAATAATAAATTTGTTTTTTATATTTATAATTAATATTATAAAATTTTATTATTTTTCATTTAATATTATTTGTTATTTATAAATATATTTTTATTATATTTCAAAATTGACCTAAATCTTTTAATATATATAATTTATTATTTATTATAGGTAATTTAATATTAAATATATTTAATATTTATTTATTTATTTATTATTATATTCTTATTCTTATTTTTTGTTTAATTAAATATTTTTATTAATTTTATTTTATTTTATTTTATTTTATTTTATTTATTTATTTATTGTTATTATTATTTTTTAATAATTCTTTTTTATTATTTTTTTTATTTTTATTAATTTTTCTTCCCCATTTTTAATTATTATTATTATTTTAAAATAATATTATAATAATTGAAAAAATTGTAAGATGCTTACTATTTTTTTTTGAGGTTATTTTATTTATTAATTTTTATGGTATTTTTAATTATTATTATTTCCTTTTTTGGTTATAATTTTTTTTTTTGTTTTTTGATTTTTTTTTTTTTTTTTGCGTTATATTTTGTTTATGTTTTTTGAATTTTTATTTTTTGTTTAATTTTTCGTTTTTGTTTTTGATTTTTTTTTTTTATTATATGTTTTTTCTTTTTTATTGATTATATGTTTTGTAAGGTATATGTGAATTTTTTCATTTGAAGATTTTCTTTTTTTATATTTTTTATATTTTTTTTTTATTTTTTTATAT
The DNA here is from genome assembly GCA_002104895.1 of Anaeromyces robustus. Classification (NCBI taxonomy): domain Eukaryota; kingdom Fungi; phylum Neocallimastigomycota; class Neocallimastigomycetes; order Neocallimastigales; family Neocallimastigaceae; genus Anaeromyces; species Anaeromyces robustus. The sequence goes on along the minus strand of MCFG01000145.1, from coordinate 119,077 downwards.
TTTTTTTTATTATTTTTTTCTATTGTTATCCTTTTAAATAAGGATAATTATATGCCATGAACAATACCAAAGTTTGGACCTTTTTGTATCTTTAATTTTACTAAATCAATACAAGTTTTGGAATCTTCATAAGAATCATGTCCATCAGTACCATCTTGAATAAATCTTTGTAAATATTTATTTGCTAAATATCTTAATCCAAATCTCCATGGCAAACCCATTGGATGTGGGTAAAGAAGTACTGTATCTATAACTCTTTCATGTATTAACTAATATAAATTATATAAAGGTTATAAATTTTAATATATATATATATATGTAATAATATTTATATTATTGTATATATATGTAATAATATTTATATTTATTTATTTATTTATTTATTTATTTAAAATTAATATTTACTCTTAATGCATTTAAATCATTTTCAAGTCTAATCAATAATAAAAATAAAATAATAATCATAATAATAAAATATATAATTAGATATTTATTATTAATATATATTTTTTTTTTTGAGTATTTTTCTTTTTTTTTTTTTTTTTATAATAATATGTAAAAATAATTATTTTTTATCATTACCCTTGTCCAATAATAATTGTATCTCTACTCATAATTTTTGCCATTTTTTGTTTAACACCATCTAGATCTAATGTTGCTGTATTTAATTCTTTAATTCCAGAATATCTAGTATTTAAATCAATAATGCAATTATGAGGTTTACATAATTCATCAATAACCGTGTTTCCTTTCCAATCAATAACTGTAATTCTTGTTAATTCTAAACCACCAGTGGTATAAGACTAATGTATATAATTATATAAATAATTAGTATCATATAAGAATATATATATATAAATAATAAATAATAAATAATAAATAATTTTAATAATGTTATAATACTACATAACTATACATATTATATAAATAAATAAATAAATAAATAAATGATATAATAAAAATATTTTATTTCATTTTTATTTTAATATAGATGTTTACCATTTCACAATCAAGTGCAACTACTTTTAATAATTTATCATTATTTGGATCAGCTTCTGGAAGTTGAGTAAATGGTATATCATCTTGTAAACCATCAAAAGTTTCACATTTCCAGACGTGTGGACCTTTGGTACAACCTTCACTTCCCACTGGATTATCACAACAACTATAAACACGTGTAGAAGAATGTGGGGCTTTTCTTAATTTTCCATAATGATAGGAACAGGCTTCCTTTTCTTTTTCAGTTAATAATGGTACATCTGTATTACTTTTTGGGGTAAAACGACATTGACATCGAGCACAGGTTTTAGTTTTATCTTTAATCGTTGAAAATATTTTACCATAAGTTTTTGAATTTGCTACGAAATTATTTGGTGAAGAATAAGATGGTGAACCTGGATTTTTATTTTTTAATTCCTGTTCTTCATTTTTAGCTCTTTCCAATTCAGCCTTTAAAATTTCTTCTCTATTATCCTTGTTTTCGTTGTATTCATTTAATAATTCCATGGTGGGGTAATTTAACCTTTTAAATTGATCATCTTTAACTAAATAAGTTAAAAGAAGTTTGTAATCCGCTTCATCAATTCCTTTAGATTCCTCTTCCTTTTTTATGGCAGATGGAGGTTTATATATTCCATCAATTCCAGTATCTTGAATAGAAGTAGCAATATCTCTTGCTTTAAGATGAGTTAAAATATGTGAAGCAGATAATTTATAGGTTTTTTTAGAACTTTTATCATATAAAGCCTTTTCTTGATCCAATGAATGTTGTCTTGCTAAATCTGGATTTATTTTAAGAATAGGTTTATAAATTCTTTGAAATTCCTTATAAAATGTTAATGCCATTTTTTGCCTAACATTTCTTGGAATTTTACTAATAGCTGTAGGATAAATTTTTGGTATTGAACCAGGTTCAATACTACTTTCATATTTTTTCTCAAATGCTTCTATTGAACTTGCAACATCATCTTTGACGTTTGAGGTAGGAAGAGAGGATGTCATAAGCTTTGCATTATTAGAACTAGAATTAATTTTACCATGTGAAGGTGAACTTGTTTTAGAATGATAACTAGAAGAAATAACAGTAGAATTATTACTAGTACTATTACTACGATATCTTTTATTTTTATTATCTTCTGTTGAATGAGATGAAGAATTGGAACTATTGCTATTCATACTATAATTTTTGCTTCTACTTAAACTTGAATAACTTCCACTACTACTATTTCTTCCATGACCACGTACATAACTATGATTTTCATTGTTATCTGTTTGAATATTAATCTTTTTATAGGTTTTCTTTACTGTATGGTCTTGTTTTGGTGAATAATGTGAAGATTTTTTTCCATAGTTATTAATATTATTTGAATTATAACTTGTATAATTATTATTTTTTGAGTATTTATCACTATTTCCTGAATATGATTTAAGTTTAATTTTTTGATTATTTCTTATTTTATTATGTGCAAATGGGCAAAGATCTCCCTTTTCGCAATTTGGATAAAAAACACATTCAATATTTGAAAATCGTGTACTAGGGAACATTTCAATACTATTGTTTTATATGATTAATAATATATCAAATATCAAAATAACCAAACAATATAATAATGGTAATAATAATAACACTAATGACAAAAAAAGGATTACTCTTTTTCTATTATTCAATAAAATAGAAAATTAGGTGTAAAAATTTTGATTTTCAATAATAATTTATGAGCTGTAAAAAATATTAAGTTTTGTTTCAAAAACAAGTGTAAATTGGCTTTTGATTCTATTCAAAAAGTATTATACTTTTTTTTTTTTTTTTTTTTTTTTTTTTTTCTTTTATGTGTTTAAATTTCAAATGATAATTTATTGCTAGAAAATTAAGAACGTATATACAATTTTTTTTTTATTTTTTTTTATTTTTTTTTATTTTTTTTTTTTTTTTTTTTTTTTTTTTTTTTTTTTTTTAATTTTTTTTTGTATATATTATAAAAAAGTAGAAATAAAAAAAAAGAGTGAAAAAGCGTTTACTTTTCTACATCTTTTTTATTATAAAATAACATTCTTTCCTTTTTTGTTGTTTTATAAAATAAAAAAAGAATCTATATTGTAAATGATATAATATATTTTTATAAAAATATACATAATAATATAAAGTGTTAAATATTAGTTATTTTATTTATTTATTAATTATACTAAAATTATAATTATTTTTATAATAATATATAATTTATTCTATTAAAAAATAAATGTTTTATAAATGTTTTATTTTTAAATATTAATATTTTTCTTTTTCTTTTTTGATTTTTTATCTTTTATTAAAGATATTATTTTTATTGTCTGTGATTTTTAATAAAATTTGAATTTTTAAATTTCTAACTTTTAAATCTTCTAATAATGAGAAAAAAACAAAATATACAAATTTTAATTGATTCCAAGTATCATATCATATGTATATAAACTATTAGTAAATTTTATTTTTATTGTATAAGTTTCAACATTAAGTTTTTTTTTCTCTTTTCTGTTATTAAATTTAAATTTGTTATTTGACTTTTAATAATACTTTTAATATTTATAATTATTCTATTATTTGTTTTTTTTTTTTTTTAATTTATATATTATACTATTTTACTTTTCTACTTTTTTCATTTTTTTAAAAAAAATAATTATTATATGTATAAATATAAAAAATTCTATATAAAAAAACACCTATATATTCAAAATAGAAAAAAAAAATATTAAAGTTAATCTTTTTTTTTAATATAATTATTATTTTACCTTTCATTGTATCAAAAGTAATCAAAAATTATGAAAGACTACAATGAACAAAAAAAAAATAAGTAATGGAACAAAAATATAAAGGAAAGAGAATAATGGAATATTTAAAATAAAAAAAGATAAAAAAAAAATTACTCTAGTTAATCATTTAATAAAGAAAATCCTTTCTTTTTTTCATTAATAAAAAGAACAAAAGAAAAAAAAAATTTTTTTTATTTTTATGTTTTTTTTAAATAATTTTAAATATTTTTTTAATATATATTCAATAATTTGTTAATATTTTAATATTTCAGTTTCAAGATATACAAAAATTTTAATTTTAATATTTTTTTTATTATTATTATTATTTATTATTATTTATTATTATTTATTATTTTTATATTATAATATTAATAATATTATTTCAGGTAATAAAATATAATTAAAATAATTAATTATTATTTATTTATTTATTTATTTAATATATATTTATTTATTTATTAATATTGTTTATTTATTAGTTATTTTTTTTATTTACTTATTATTATTTACAAAATTTTAAATAGCAATAAATTATATATATTTATATATATAAAAAAAAAAGATTATTCATTATTATTATAATTATAATTATAATTATTATGTAACTTTATATATTTATTAATTATAATATATTTATAATAATTAAACTTTTTATTTTTATTATTCAATTTTTAAAAATTATAATATACGTGGATTGTATTATTATTATGTTATCAATATATTTTAATATGTATAATACTTTATATTGTATTATATATTCCATATATTAAATTATAAATTTATAAAATCTCAAAATAATAAATTGTCTAATATATTATAATATATATTTTTATTCTATTGAATCTTATATATCCTATATTGATTTATAATTTAATATATAATTAATCTATCGGGTTAGAATTATGTTATTTATTTTTATAAGAAATAAAGTTATTTTTTAAATAGCCCTCATTAGTATTATTTATTATAATTAATTAAATATATTGATATAATATATTACAATAATATTGATATTATATATTATTTATATTTTAAAATCTATTATTGAATTAATAAAAAATCCTTTTTAAAAATTTTTTTTTTAATTATATATGGTAAAATAAGTAACAGGTTTAAACCACTATAAAGGGTAGTCAATATATTTTAATATATTTTAACTTTATTATTATATAAACTAATAATATATTTTATCATATATTTCATATATATTATAATTAATTACCATTTATATTTTAACATATATGGAGTAATAAGTTAAAATATTCAAATAAAAAAAAAGTTTTTTTTTTTTTTCTCAAATAAATATATTTCATTATTTATTTATAAATTCAATTAAATTATTTATTATACTATTTATTAGAATTTAATTGTAGTATTTATTAAAATATAATGAAAATAGTATTGAAATAGGATATATTAAAAAGATGAATAATTGATTTAAATAGATTTATTATATATATTAATTTATTCAATAATTTTATACCATAAGTCATGCCTTTCATGATTATTACCTAAGGATTCCTATTATTTACTATTATTGATTTATTTATTAACCATAACTTTTATTATTTATTATTTATTTATTTATTTATTTTTATTTTTATTTTTATTTTTATTTGTTTATTTAGGAGGTACTTATTATTGAAGACTTTTAATAAATAGATTATAGTATTATTTTTGAAATCATTTTAATTAATTATTGCTATTTAAAAAAGTTTTTGTTTTGTTTATTAATTATATTCCCTTTTTTATTTATTTATTTATTTATTTATTTATTTATTTATGTTTTTTTTTTATTAATTCAATATTATGTATAAATTTTTAAATTTTTTATTTTTTTATTTTTTATTTTTTATTTTTTTATTTTTGGAATAATTAAATAAAAAGTGTCAAAAAACAAAAATTAAAAAAAAAAATTTAACTAATTAAATAATATATAATAATATATAATAAATATAATAATAAAATACTATTATAATAAATATAATTACTATTATAATAAATATAATAAATATAATATAATAAATATTATTATATTAATTAATATTTAATATTTAATATTTAATTATTAATTATTAAAAAAAAATTTATTTTTATTTTTTTATTAATAAATGTGATTTTGTATTTTTTTTTTTTTTAAAAAAAAATTTGAAATAAAAATTATTAGTAATTAAAATTTATTTGTAGTATATTAGAATACATTTGTTAATATATTTAGTTTTAATTAATGACAAAATTTAATAAATTAATAAATAAATAAACTCATAAATAAATGAATAAGTAAATTAATGAATAATTAATTAATAAATAAATAAAAAAATACAAAGTACAAAAAAATAAAAAAAGATTTTTCAAAAGAAGTAAAAATGTAAAATAAGTAAAAAATATTAATTAATTATAATAATAAAAAAATAAAGAAAATTAAAAATTAAAAATAAAAGAAAATAAATTAAAGTATGTAACATATAAAAATAATTACCATAACATAACTTTTAAAAAAAATTTTTTTTTTATTTAATTATTAAAAAAGATCTAAATAAAAACGGTAAAAAAAAAAATGAATAAATAAATAAATAAATAAAATAAAAATAAAAATAAAAATAAAAATAAAAATAAAAAGAAAATAAAAATTAAAAAAAAAAAAAAAAAAAAAAAAACCAATAACTTTATTTATTGAATATTTTTTTTCTTGTTTATATCAATATATAATATATAATATATATTATAATTACGTATTTTTATTACATAAAATATTAAATTTTATAATCGTTTAATAAATCTATTTAAAATTATATATTTTGTTACATTATTATTTATATATTGGTATAATTATAATTATTTAAATAATTTTTATTTTTTTAGATAATTATTATTGTTATTTTTTAAAAAAGAATCATTATTTTATCAATTGTTATTAATTATTATTATTATTATTATTATTATTTTCTTAAAAAAAAAAAAAGAATCATTACTCTATCAATTATTATTATTATATCAATACCATCATAATAAATCATAAAAAATTTGGTAATTTCTATTATAAGATTAATTAAATTATATTAAGCCACTAGTTTGATTATTCAAATATGCAAAAAAGGCTTTACTTTTTTTTTCAACCTTTTTATTAAAATTATTATAGTTATAATTATAAAATGGTTAATTTATAATAATAATATATATATATAAATAATTTTTTTTTTTAATTTAATTTATACCTCTTTAATTTTATTTTGCAGCTTTTCTATTTTTTTTTCATATTGATTTCTAATGATTAATGATTATTATTATTAAATAAATCGTTAATAACAAATAAATAAATAATTACTTATAAATAAAATAATTTATAATGTATGCTTTTATTAAAATTTACTTTAAGATTCTTTCATTCTTTTTTGATTCTGCTATATTATTTTCATATTGTTGTATTTTTTTATTTTGGTCCTGTATTTTTAATATGTAATTATTACATTTCTAATTTTAACAATATAATAATGATAATTATTACAACAATAATATATTAATTAATAACCCATTATTTTAATAAATATATAAATATATATATATATTTTATTTATTTTATTTAATTATTATTATTATTTATTACTTTCTCATTTAATATTTCTTGGTTTTTTATTTTTTCAGTTAAAGCTTCATTATTTTCTTTAAATTTTAATATTTCTTTTTCATGTAATTTTCTTTCTTCTTCTAAAGATTTCTAAAGTTTTTTTTTTTTTTTTAGATTAAAATAAATTAATTTTGAAATATTTATATATAATAATAATATTGTTATTATTTTTATTATTATTTTTATTATTATTTTTATTATTATTTTTATTATTATACCTTTAATCCTTGAGATAGTTTTTTTATTTTTGTAAATTCTTTAGAAAACTTTTTTTTCATATAACTATTTTCTTGATCATTTATTTGTATTTTTTGTTCTAATTCTTTATTTTTTTTTCTATAAATATTAAAAAAAAATTTTTTTTCCTATTATAAAACTGATACTTAAATTATATATAACATAAAAATATATATATTTTAATACTTTATTATTTCGTTTTGTAACTTTGTTGATTCTTTAATTTTTTCTAATTCTTTAATTTTCTTTTCTTTATCTTCAATATTAATTTTCATAATTTCTTTTTCATTTTCAAGTTCACTTATTTTTTTCTTCAAATTCATTTTTTCTTTTTCTAATCTATTATTTTCCATTGATAATTCTTGCTTATCATGATTAGCAAATTCTCTTTCCTTTTTTTTTTTTTTTTTTTTTTTTTTTAATGTATATATATAAGGGAAAAAAATGAAAATTATATCAATAATTTAATTTACATCAAATAATATATTTTTAAATAATTATAATAAATATATAATATATAATATTATTATAAAAAAAAATTTTTTTTTTAATTTATTTTAATGCAAATATTACTTTCTCATTTTCTGATTTTATATTATGGATCTCAATTTCATAATTTTGTTTCTGTTGTATTATATCTTTTCTTATTGCTATTAACTTTTTTTTTTTTTTTTTTTTTTTTTTTTTATTTTTAAAAATATTAGACATTATGTAACATTTTTATAAAAAAAAAAAAAAAAAAAAAAAAAGTTGATATAATATAAATAGTTACTTCAGTTTGAGAATCATTATAAAGCTTTATATTTTTTTTATTTTCTTCATCATATTTTTTTAATTTTTGAGTTGTTCCTTCATTTAGTACTTCTAATTGAATTTTTAAATCATCTATTATTCTATCTTTATTTTTTATGGTACTAAAAAATTAATTTAAATATATATATAAGTATATATTTTATATATATTTAAATTAAATAATATATATATTTAAATAATATATATATATATTATATAATTTTTATAAATTCGAACCTTTCATATAAAGTACATTTATGAGTAATTTCTGATATATGAGAATTCAATTTTGATTTTTCTGATATATGTTTCATTTTTTCTTTATTTAATTCAAGACTTGAATAATTGATAAAATATAATAAAATAAAATTAATAAATAAATTAAAATAAAAAAAAAAAAAAAGGAAATAGTTATTATAAAATTTTAAATAGTTATTATATGGTAAAGTGATAATTACTTATTTTTATGGATAATATCTTCTATTTTATTTTTAATTTCTGATAGTTGAATATTTAAACTTTTATTTTCTTTTATTTTCGTATTAAATTCTTGTTTTAATTTTTTTAACTTTTATTTTATTTTTTTTTTAAAGTATTTAACATATCATTATATATTTTTAGATAATTGTTAATATATTATATTTTATTTTGTTAATTAATAATAATAATAATAAAAAAAAAACTAATACCTTTTCTTTTAAAATTGTATTTTCATTTTTTATATTATTAATATTATCATAATTATAATTTTCTATATGGGATGAAGAACTTTTACTTGATACGTATGAATTATCAATAGAATTTATTATTGATATACTATTATCTTTTAAAGCATTCATTTCTTCATGATTCACAAGAGTATGATTTGAATCCGATTTTCTGAAATTATTTGAATTGGAATATTTATTAACTATATCATAATACCCATTAGAAGATAAATATGATATCTTCTTTTTCATTTCTTCATAACGATTAAATAATTCATCATTATCTTCATATTGATAAATTAATTCATTATTTTCTTTTATGGTATTATTATCTACATTTTTATTAAAATATAACAAAAAAGTGCCAAGTTAATTATTTATCAATTTAGAATTTTTTTTATTTTATTTAAAAAGGATATATATTAAAAATAATTTCAATTGTTATTTTTTTTTTATGTACTTACAATGTTTAAAAGACGAAGATATATTATTTATATTCTCAATATTAATATGATTAGTGTCTATCGATATTATCTTATTATTATTTATATCATATAATTCGGTATTACTAATATACGGTTCATTATTTATTATATTATTTGTTGCATAATTATTATAGTTATCATAATATTGAACATTATTAATTTGTGATATATCACTTAAGTGATTATTATCATATTGAATAGTTTTATCCTTTATTATTTTATTATCATTTTTCTTATTATTATCGTCGTTGTCATTAACAAGCTTATTGTTTTTAATTTCATTATTATCATAGTTATTTATACAATTATTTTTTATATGATTATTATTGATTGTTTTGTTATTGCTTATACTATTTATGTTGTCATTATTAGTGAAATCCTTTTTTATATTAATTGCATTATCATTTATTATTTCGTTATTCCCATTTTGTTCCATTTCTTCATTATTATTTTTATTTTTATTATCGTTATCATCCTTTATCTTATTATCTTTATCTTTATCTTTATTAATATTATCTTTAGTAATGGTATTAATTTCAGTACTTTTATTATTTTCTTGAATGTATTCTATGGACTCTACATTATCATTGTCGTCATCTTTTAATAATCCATCTAGTGCATTATGAAAATCAGCATATTTTTTTTCATTCATACTATTATGTTGATTTTGGGTATAATTTACAGTAGATTTATTCTTTATACCTTTAACATTAAATGATAAATCTTGAAACGCTTCATCTAATTCATTATCAATTTCAATTTTATTATCATTACGCTTTTTTAACAAAAATATTACATTATTTGAAAAATAATTATTATTACCAAAAAAAACAAAAATTTTTCTATATATAATAAACTATAAATATATTATATATATAATTTTTTTTTTTCTTTACAATATTATCATTGTTATTCAAATTGAAATCGTTAATATATTCAGTTTTTAATTCATTTATATCTTTTTTTTCTGGTATGCTTTTATTATTATATATAAAGGTGACAATAGAATAAATATATGTTATAATTATTTCATTAAAATTATATATATACATATATATAATTTTTTATAACTTACTCTTGGTATATCATTTTATATATATTATATATATATATCTATATTTTTTTTTTTTATTTTTTAAAAATGTCTTTGAAATTTAAATTTGAAAGTATTTTTGTTACAAATGCTTTAAATATTTTATTTATAATATGGAAAAAAGGAATAATATATTTATTAAAATTAAAAAATTAAGATAAAAATGAAATTAAAATAAAAAATTTAAATAACATTACAGTTCATTATTTTATTTTACTTTATTTTATTGTTTTGTTTTATTTATTTATTTATTATTATATATATTATAAAAAAAGTTTAATAGTTAAAACAAAATGTTGAAAACTTTAATTACAATAAAGAAACCTTTTCTTAATAATTAAACAATTGAAAAAAAAATTTTTTTTTTAAGTTTTTAATATCCACAATTATAAATAATGATAAATTAAAAAAACAATTTTGTGAATTAATATTATAAATTAAAAAAAAAGCAATATATTATTATTTAATGGTAATGGTAGATACATAATAAATAAAAACATATATACATAATAAACAATATATTTTAATTTATATTTAATTAAATGATATGATATATAATGGATAATTATTAAAATATTTATGATTCTTTAAAAAAAATTTTTTTAAATAGAATAATATTTTTTTATCTTTTTTTTAAAATAAACTATATTAATTAAAATAATTTCAATTTATAATTTCTAAAAAATAATTATATTTTATTAATTTTTTAAAAATGAATTTGGAATTATTAGGTATATATTAGATATTTATACATTTCTTTGTATATACATATAAAATTTAATTATTTTTTTTTATAATTTTTATATCTATTATATTAAATGAAATATTAAATTGAATTTTGAATTTAAAAATAAAAAGATCCTTTTCAGCAGGAGGAAGTACCTGATATAATTAAGAATTATCTAGAAGATGGAGGAAATGTTATAACATGTTCATTTAATAGAAGAGGTAATTATGTTGCAGGTGGATGTTTGGATGGTAGATGTTTGATATGGGATTTTGAAACTACAAGTATAATAAGAGAATATCAAGGTCATGAAGATAAAATTACATCTATATGGTATAATTTTGAGATAATAATATAAAAAATTTATATAAATTATTATAATAGATTAAATATGAATTAAATTCAAATATTGTACTATATAAAATATTAATAATTATTATTTTTATTATATATATATAATATAATACTTTTAATTAAAATTTTTTTATTATATATTATAATTATTGTTTGTTAACTTTTTTTTATTTAATATTATAATTATTTTCATTATTATCTTATTTTATGTATAATATGTAATAATATATATTAGCTGGTCAAGAGATAGTAATTTAATATTATCATCATCAAAAGATAAAAGTTGTATAATATGGAATTCAATAACAGGAAATCTAGTTTACAAATTTAAATTTGATACCCCAATAAAATATTCTTGTTTTCATCCAAGAAAAAAGTAATAATTAATATTCAATTAAAGAGAAAATGGATAATGATTAAAATTTTAATTTTTAGAAAATGGATAAATTATTTTTTTAATTTCTTAAAAATTGATAAAATATTATTTAAGAAATTTAAATTTTAATGGAATTGTTAAATTAAATTAGCTACAAATATATATATAATAATAATTGGATTAATTAATTTTTAAAATTTTATATAAATATATAAATTTTAAATTTACTGTTATTTTTATATATAAAGAAATATAATTCTTGTTTGTCCTCAAAAACATTTACCTATTCTTGTTGATATAACCCCATTAGAAGAAGGAAAAGAAGAAATTAGAACTCTTTTAAGAATTGATAGTGAAGAAATAGCAGCGAAGTAATTAAAAAATAACATTTATTATTATTATTATTACTATTATTATTATTATAATTATTATCATTATAATTATTATCATTATAATTATTATCATTATAATTATTATACTATTATTATTATTATAATTATTATCATTTTTATTATTATAAGTATTATTATTATAATTATTATTATCATTATTATTATCATTATTATTATTATTATTATTATTATCATTATTATTATTATCATTATTATTATTATTATTATTATTATTATTATTATTATTATTATTATTATTCTATAATAAAATATCAAATATCAATATTGATATTAATTATTTGTTATTTATTATTTTCATTGTATATATTTATTTATTTCCATAGGACCGATTATTTAGGATGTTTTTCACGATATGGAGAAAAATTATATTTTGGTTCATCAAAAGGAAATATATATGTTTATGATGTAGAACAACAAATGGTATTGTGATTATTGTTATTATGATACTTAATAGTAATAATAAAAAATTAAAAAAACAAATTGATTATTAATGAATAATTAATATATTTATTATATATCTATATATATATATAAAGTCAATAGAATCATTAAAAATAAATGCTGGAAGTTCAACGATAAAAAATATTCATATTAGCAAGAAAGGAAAGTAAGTATTAAAATCATATTTAATTATAATATATATATATATATATTATAATTAAATGTAATTTTATATTAATATCTAAAACCTATAAATTATGATTATTTAAATTAGAGATTTATTAGTAAATTCTAGTGATCGACAAATAAGGGTATTTACTATTGAAGAAAATGGAAAAATTGAACAACAACATAAATTTCAAGATCCTGTCAATCAATTTCAATGGGTTCAATGTTGTTTTAGTCCTAATTCTGAATATGTTATAGGAGGTTTATATTAAAAAAAAAATTTTTTTAATATATTATAATTATTATTTTTCTTACATATATAATTATATATATATATTTTTTAATAAGTTTGATACTTAGAATATATTTCATTTTAGTTAATATATTACAATTATAATCAATTAAAAAGTAATTTGTTTTAAATAACTTATAACTTTTTTTTTTTTTGTTGAAATTATCAAATTAATAATTTTAGCATCTGATACTAAGCCATATAAAATATATATATGGGATAAAGAAGATGGAAACTTATTAAGAATATTAGAAGGATCCCAAAAATCATTAGTAGATTTGGCTGTAAATAAAATTAAATTTATATAATATATATTTCAACAAAAATAATAATAATAATAATAATAATAATAATAACAATAATTTATTTTACAATATAATAACATAAAATAATTAAAAATTTAACATTATTATTATTGCTCTTTATAATAAATATACTGATATAGTGGCATCCGTATCGTCGTGTTATAATAACAGTACCAAAAATTGGTCAAATAGCTATTTGGGTTACTACATATCAAGAAAATTGGAGTGCTTTTGCACCTGGTATATTTTTACTTACTATTATCAATTATGATGAAATATATATATATATATTTATATTTATATTTATAATTTTATATATTTTACTAATAATAAATATAATATTATTTTCATAATTATAAATTAAGATTTCCAAGAACTTGAAGAAAATGTTGAATATATAGAAAAAGAAAATGAATTTGATATTGTAAAGATAAAATTATTATTATTATTATTATTATTATTATTATTATTATTATTATTATTATTATTATTATTGAATAGATATATATATAAAAATATGGATGATTATATAATAGTGATATATAATAAATAATTAATTATTTTATTATCAAATATTTTTTTTTTTTTTTTTGTAAGATAAATGAAAATATATTAGAAGAAGAAAAAAAGAAAAAGGAAGAAGAAGATGAAGAAATTGATGTAGTTAATATTCAAAGAATTATGTATAATAGTGATTCAGATTCTAATGATGAAGAAATATTTTTTATTCCTGTAAAACCTGATATTGTACAAAGTGAAAATCAATCATTTTTACCTTCTCAACTTTCTACAGTACAAATGGATACCTTAACTGAATCAGTTCATTCTAGTTAATATTTTTTTTTTTTTTTCATTTTTTTTTCAATATTTTTGTTTTCATTTATATCGTCATTTTTTTTTTAATACTTTAATACTTTACAACTAAAATAAAATAAATTAAAATATCAATCATAACATATAATATACATTTAAAAAATATATATATCAAATATTTATTAAATAATACAATAGCAGTAAATTAAGTGAAGTAAAAATAATATTTAAAAATTTTTTATTTATTATATACAGTTTAAACATTTCTGAAATTTTAAGCAAAAAAAAAAAAAAAAAAAATTAAAAAACTAAAAAAAATTGTGCTATAATATCATATTTATTATTTATTAAATTATTAAAAAAAATATTTTAAAAAAAAATCTATTAAGGAAAATAAAAATCATATAATTCATTACCTTATTTTTTTTTTTTTTAAATAATTATGACTAATTGAAAATTTTAATTAAACATAAATGATTTAATTAATAAATTAATAAAAATAATAAAAATTTTATTAAATAAAATGAATAATATAATTTTAAATTATATAACTTTGTATTATAAAAAAAATTTATCTAAAAATTATAAAAAGTATTGGATTAATTTTTTTTTTTTTTTTTTTTTTTTTTAATTTGTTCAAATATTTCAATTAACAAATATATGTTAAATTAAAAAAGAAAAAAGAAAAAAAAATGTCTATTATCGATGAACAAAGGGAAAATATTGTAAAATTAATATATTTATATAAAAAGAATGAGAATATTAATGTAATTTTAACTCAATTAGAAAATTATTTAGAAAAAAATAATTTAAATTTAAATTTAAAAGAATTAAATAATACTAATTTTGATATTTTACTTTGTATTTTAAATAATAATGAAAATATTCAAAAATATGTTTCCAATAAATATATACCCAATAAAGATACCTATGATTTTGTTAAATTAATCAATTTTATAATTTATCATGGAAAATATGAAATGCTAAATTATTCCTTTTTGAACTATGTTCCTTTATTTTCGGCTGTAGCCAATGGGAATTTTAAAATAGCTAATTTATTAATAGAAAATGGTGCAGATATAAATTATATTTTAAATACTAAAGATAGCTTTAATATCAATATTATTAATTATTGTCGTCATATTTTTAATAAAAATTGTTTTGAATTGAGTAAAAAAATTTTAAAATTTATTTTAAATAAAAATTTTAATGGGAAAGCAATAACGACAGATTTCCTCAATAAGATAATAAGTAAAAATCAATATTTATTAGATACTATCTTTGAACATTATATTTTTGATAATGAATTTATTTTAAATTTACTTTCCATATATAAAAATAAAACTCGTCTTTCCAATGAAAATTTAAAAAAAATTATAAATGAAGAAAAAAATAAAATAATTATTCATGATTCCATGTATGATACATCCATGAAATGGGGTTGCTGTCATGCCGCAAAAATACTTCTTGACTATGATAGTCATGACTATTTAGAAATCTTAACTATTATAGAAAAATATAATATGTTGGAAAAAGTTATCATATTTAATAACTATGAACTCGCTAAAAAAATATTAAGTTTTAAAGATTTAAATTTTCAACATTATGATATTCAAAAATTATTAATAAATTTATGTCGTTTTCCTAAAGGTGGAAAAATTTTTAAATTACTTGTAAATACATTATTAAACCATCCTTCTTTTAATATAAATACTATCAAATTTAATGATTTAATAAAAGAATCTATTACTTATAGAAATCTCAATACTTTAAAATTTTTATTATTAAAAGTAGTTTTAAATTTAAATATTACTTCTAAAGAAGATGAAGAAGGAGAAACTGAAACTGAAACTGAAACAGAAGATAAAAGAAATGATATTTTTGATACCATTAATGTCGATGAAATAAATATAAATAATCTTAACTATAAAAATACTAGTGATATTAATTTATTATTATGTATAGCTATCGAATTGGGAAGTTTAAAATTAGTTAAATTTTTATTGGAAAATGAAGTAATAAAATCAAAAATTGATATAAATTTTAAGGAGCAAAATGAACAAAATGAATATCCTATTATTATTTCATTATATTCTTCATCAGTAGTTCATGATCATTTAAACCGACAAATTGCATGTGAAGAAATATTTAAATATTTACTGTTAGTAAATGGGATTAATTTGAATATAAAAGATAATTTAGGTAATTCTTTATTCAGTTTAGTAATTCATCAAAGAAATTATAAAATGACTAAATATTATTTACAACAAAATTTTTATATTGATGAAAATGATGGTGATAAAAATTATTCTCCTTCGTTAATAAAAGCAATTTATGATAATAAAATAAATATTGTGAAAAGTTTAATTGAAAATGGCGAATTAAATAAATTATCTAAATCCAGTATTAATAATAATAATAATAATAATAATAATAATAATAATAATAATAATAATAATAATAATAATAATAATAATAATAATAATAATAATAATAATAATAATAATAATAATAATAATAATAATAATAATAATAATAATAATAATAATAATAATAATAATGATAATACAAAAAGTAATAAAAAAGATAATAATAAAAATAGTTTACCTCCATTAATATTTTCATATTTATTAAATCGAAAAGAAATTTTTAAATTATTATTAACTTTTGTTGATATTAAGGAAAGAGATAGTTATTCTAATAATATTTTATATTATGCTATACATAAAGAAGATATAAAACTTATAAAAATATTAATTAATCTTGGAATTGATTTAGATTTTGGTCGTTATTGTAATTCAGCGATTTTTATTGCCATAAAAATTGGAAATAAAGATATTTTTAATGAAATTTTAAAAAGTAAAAATCTTATTTTAAATGAAATTAATAATCAATTAGAAAGTCCATTTTCTGTTATCATTAAAAGTAGAGATTTTTCATTAGAAGATAAAATGATAATGATAAAAAATCTTATTCAAAGAGGATATAATATTACTATGAAAGATGGTTATGGAAAGTCAATTTTGATTGATGCCATTCAAGAAAAATCGTTACCTTTGATTCAATTATTAATAGAAAATGGTGTTAATATTAATGATTGTTGTGATGATAGAAAAACACCTTTAGCAGCTGCTATTCAAATTAAATCTTTACCTATTGTAAAATATTTAGTAGAAAACGGTGCCTTAGTTAATGAATTTGTTAATGATACTAATACTATGATGCGTTATGATAAAGATATACCATTATTAATGTATGCTATTGATATTGGTGATATAGATATCATAAAATATTTAATAGAAAATAAAGCAACATTTAATTTCAAAAATAATTATGAATATTACAAATTAATCGATATAATTAATAAAAAGGAATTCAAATTTGAATTAATAGATTATATTAAAAAATATAATCTTGATCTAACTCTTTTTCATATTGATATTTTAAAATTATTAATATGCGAAGAAAGAATAGATTTATTAAAAATGTTGATACCTCGATATGTTAATATTAATATAAAAGATGAATATGGTAATACATTATTAGCTAATGCAATTATAGCTAGTAATCATAAATTAGTCTATTTTTTTATTAAAAATGGTGCTGATCTTCATAGTATTAATTTTAAAAATGAAATCATTAACGATTTAAATAAAATATATAATTATAAATATAATAAAAATAATTATGATAAAATCAATAAAATTTTATTATTAACTCAAAAACAATCAAATTAACCTATTTATTAACTGAAAAAAAAAAATAATTACATCAAAATCTAGATTTTAAAATATTTATACCCAATTCTTTTATTTTAAAATATATTTTATAATATATTATACCCAATTTGTTTATTTTAAATATATTTTTAAATATATTTATACTAAATCACTAAGATAAAATTAAAATTATATAAATATATATTTATTTTTTTTATAAATAGTTAAATAAATGATATATTTAAATTTTTATTTAGTTTTTTATTATATATTTCTTTTTTTTTTATTTTTTTTTATTTTTTTATTTTTTTTGTATTTTTAATTTTATTTTTTCAATTCTAATTAGATAATAGTTAATTTATAAAAAATAATTCTTAATAAAATCTATTTTTTGCAATATCATTACTTGGATTATAAGAACCAGATGATGTATTATTTATATATTTATTGAAATCATCAATGTAATATTTACTTTCTTCTTCATTATATTTTTTAAAACGATTAGTGTAGAATAATAAATTTGATGATTCATATTGATCTCCAGTATCATATCTTATATTTGATACAGGACAAGTTCTCTTAACATCATTATTATATATTTTATTTATTGACATAGGCTCTTCTTTAAATGAAAATAATGAATAATTATTGTTTGAGTTTAAATTCAAAAAAGATTTTGATGAGTTTGTATCATAATTAATATTTGAAGAGGAAGCTAATGACAAATTATTTTTAGTAAGAATATTATTATTTGAAATATCATAATAACTATCTTTCATACTTCTTGTTGCAAATGATGATGATGATGATGATTTAGGAAGCTTATCTACAAAATCTAAAGTATTATAACTATTCATAGTGGTTGTATCCATTGCTGTTTGATAAATTCCATTTTTATTAGAAAAAGAATGTTTATTAGAATGAGAAGAGGAAGTTGATTTACTTAAAGTATAGGATGTTGAACCTTTTGAATTAAATTTTGATTCTAAAATTTGATCTACATAAATAATACAAATTGTTAAATTAATAAAAAAATTTCTCATACATTCCATTGTTTTTCGATTCTCAGAAAAATAAGAATAAAAGAAAAACCCATAAAATATTGAAGATACAATAGAAAATAAAGATCCTATATAAATTCTAAATTGTGAATCATAACGAAAACTTTCAAATAAAGGATTTTCAATTTCATCAATATATTCTGTATGATTATAACTTGTAGAATTTTTATGAATACTATCTGATCTAAGATTCATAAGATCATGAATTATTGTAACTTTATTTCTATATAATGCAATAAAAATTATAAAATGGAAAATTATATATATTCCTTCTGTAATTAATTGATATTTCCACCATTTTATCCAAAATATTTCTTTGGAACAATCTTTTTTATTGGAACTGAGACTTGAAAGAAAACCTAACTTTTTGGTATAAGTACATTTATCATAAGAGCTAATAAAATGGGATGGAATAATAATACGAGAACCAATAAGTAAAAAAAATATAATGGTTTGTAACCAAATAATGGTTTTATTTTGACAATATTTTATTAATTTACCAAAATAATAAGAATCGGCAATAATTTTACTAATATACCAAAATATTACAGATGGCACTGTCACAAGATAATATGTTAAATTTAATTTATTTTTTAAATTAGTAATATCTATCTCATTATTAGGAATAGCTGATGAAAATTTAAACGTTAAATCATAAAAATTATATGAACTATTAACAAAATCTCCTAAAACATTAAAAATATAATGCATAACTACAAGATAATAATATAATTTATCATCTACTTTTCTTCTATGAAGAATATATACTAAAACAAACCAATAAAGCCATATGTTTCTTGCTGGTGCTATTAACATATCAAAAGCATATTGAATAAATCTCCATTTATTAATATATTCAGCATCAATTTCAATTATTTCGGGTCTCTGCATTTTTCTTATGAATATTACTATTATCTTTTATATTTTGTTATTTGAATTTTTATTTTTTTTATCTTTTTTTTTATTTATTAAATATTAATGTAAATTTTGACAATATATGAAAAATTTAATTTTAATTTTTTGTATTATCTTTTATATTTTGTTATTTGTATTTTTATTTTATTTTTTTCTTTTATTTATTAAATATTAATGTAAATTTTGACAATATATGAAATATTTTTATTTTATTTTTTTGTATTATTATTATTTAGTTTGTAATTATAATTTTACTAATAATTTTATTATCTTATTTAAATATTTTTATTAGTAAATATAAATAATTGAAAAAAAAAAAAAAAAAAAACATATTTTTTTATTGTTTTCTTACTTTTTTTTTTTTTTTTTTTTTTCAAAATATATATATATATAATTACTAGATTTATAAATATATACCCATATATACAAAATACAAGATTTATTTAAAACTACTTTTTTATTAAATAAAAAAAAAAAAAGGTAAAAATGATCATATTTAAATATTAATGTATATACAATAGTATATATATGTATTATTCTTTTGTTAATTTAATTATATAGAAATAGTTAATGTATTATAATAGTATTCTAATATATTACATTAGTTTTGAAATGCATTATATTTTATATTTATTTTTTCCATTAAATAATCTTTTTAATTTGTATTTTTCTTTTTAATTAATTAATTCTTTATGTTATTTTTGATTAATATTGAAACACAATATAAATATTTAAATAAACAATAATTGATATGGAATAAATATATATATGCTTAATAAATATTTTAATATAAGGATAATAAAAAAAATAAATTCTATTTTATTATTGTTACACAAAATTCTTTTTTTCCATTCTTTTAATTTTTCTTTTTTTTTTTTTTTTTTTTTTTTTTTTTTTTGATATTTTTTATTTTTAATAATTACTTTGATTATTAAATAATATATTAAAAATATATAAAATTTTTACATATTATATATATAATATGCAAAAGTTTTATATTTTAATATTATTTTAGTATAATAATAAATAATTATTTTTTTATATATAAAGTTTAAAAAATATTTATTTTTTTTATTAAGGCATAATTGTAAAAATTATTATTTAATTAATTTATAAGTTTTAATAATTAATATAAAAAAAAGTTGCATAAATTGATTTATGTCAAAAAGTATTATACTAAGAAGGAAAAAAAAATTAAAAAATTCAATTCATGCTTTAATATATTTACAGAAATTTAAAAGTTAAAATAATAATTACAAATAAATAAATAAATAAATAAATAAATATTATATAGATTTATTTATCTATAGAAAAACTTTTTCCTTTTTGACATTTTTTTTTATTTTTTTTATTATTTATATATTAGTATAAAAATTATAATTAAAAGTAAAATGAAGAATTTTAGGTTACACAAATTTATATAATTTTTAAATTTTTGATTTAAAAAAAAAAAAAAAAAAAAAAAAAAAAAAAAAACACCCACAAATGTATAATTTTTAAAATTTTGATTTAAAAAAAAAAAGAAACACAAATGTATAATTTTTAAAATTGTGATTTAAAAAAAAAAACTCATTTTATTTAAAATTTATTTCTATAAAAAATGCTTGTTTTTTTTTTTTTTTATAAAAATAAATTTTAAATAAAATGAAAGATAAGAATAATAAAAAGAAAAGGTGTGTTGTTTAATGAAAACACAAATAATTAATAAAATAAAATAATTTTTTAAAACACAAATATTAATTAAATAAAATAAAATAAAATAATAATAATTAATAACAATCAAAAATGTTACATCAGTAATAATAGTATTATTAATTATTATTTCAATTTAATATTTTATATTTTATTTTTATTATTTATTCATCTATTTATTTTTTTATTTATTTATTTTTTCATTTATTTGTTTATTTATTTATTATACTCTTTATCATATTACAATAATTAATATATATATATATAAATTATTATTATTATTATTATTATTATTTGA
This sequence comes from Anaeromyces robustus, assembly GCA_002104895.1. Classification (NCBI taxonomy): domain Eukaryota; kingdom Fungi; phylum Neocallimastigomycota; class Neocallimastigomycetes; order Neocallimastigales; family Neocallimastigaceae; genus Anaeromyces; species Anaeromyces robustus. The sequence goes on along the minus strand of MCFG01000145.1, from coordinate 96,778 downwards.
GTTTATTGATATGAATTTATATACTAAATCAACTTATATAATTTATATTATATATTTATATATTTCTTTTGAAATTTATTATTTTTGTATTCATATGAATTTATTATTTTATTTTAATTTTCAGTTTTACTTTTATATTATTTATTTATTTATTTATTTATTTGTTTATTTATTTATTTGTTTATTTATTTGTTTGTTTATTTTCTATTAATGGTTACTTTTCTTTTTATTTTTTTTAACTTGATAAACTTTATCCTTGACATTTAATGCAGACATTTTTTGTAACATACGATTAACATTTTTAACATTATTAATACTATTATCATCTTCAAATATACTACTATTATTATAATCAGTATATTTATCAAAAGATCTTTCAATAATAGATCTATCTAAGGATTTTTCTTTTGGCGAAGGATAATTCAAAGTAGAACGTAATAATGAAGAAACTGTTGAATCTGTAGTAAGACTTACTTCATTACTATTATGATGGTAATGAATACTACGATTACTACCATTATTATTATTATTATTATTATTATTTGTATTAGTATTATTTTTATTATTATTTATATAGAATGTAGGTGAATTGCTACTACTAGTATCAGTATTTAAACTAAATTTACTGGATTGTATTTTTGGCGTTGGCACATTACTATGATAAAATGAAAATTCTTTTTGAGATATTTTACTTCCTTTACTATTCATACTACTACATTCACTTGATTCTGTAAATGTATCCAATCCTCTATTTAAAAATTTTTTATTATTATAGTTATTTTTCTTATCAGATGATATATTTAAATCCAAATTATTATTATTTTTTCCTTTTTTAAATGGATGAAGAATATGATACAAATAATTCTTTTTTAATGCTTTATTAATTTCATCTAATTGTTCAGAGGAAGAAGGTATATCATATATTTCTGATCTATATTTTAATGGACTATGCAAATCATCGTTTTCTTCTTCTTCTTCTACTTCACTTCCTAATTTATATCTATTACTATCAGTTAATCTTCTTCGATCTGAATATGAACTAATTGGACTAATATTATCTGATGTATTTGAAAATTTACCAGGACTTGCTAAAGAATAATTTACATCAGTACTTATAGGTGATACAACGTTATTTTTATGGATGGTTTTATATAATTCATTATTTTTTAAATAAATGTTTTCATTATTTTTGTCATTTTCATTATTCTCGTCATTTTCAGCATTGTTAGAAATATGATTACTTTTAATGGCTGAATTTAAATCAATATTTGATATATTGTTGATATTGATATTGACATTAGATGTTTCTCCACGAGAAAAAAACATATAATCTTTATTTTTTGAACTAAAATAAGTAGGTGAAGATCCAATATCACCTTGAATATATAAATTATTTGGTTTTTGGACATTCGAAAGATTTCTTTGTAATTTTTTATTCTTTTTTACATTAATATAACTTTCTTCGTTACTTCCAAAATTAGTACTGTCATCACCAAAATTATAAAATAATATTCTATCAAAATACATAATTAAATAACTGAAAGTTTTAAGTAAATTTCTTAGTGATTCCAAATGAAAAGGAACAATATTTTTTATTAATAACCCTGTTGGAATAACTGTAAATGATAATATTACTGATATCATACATAAAATTTGTATTCTATATAATTATATTTATTATAATTATTATTATTTATTTTTATTATCAAATATAAAATATAAAAAGAGTATTCATATAAAAATAATAAAATTAATATATATAATAGTAATTTTTTTTATTATTTTATTAATATTAAATAATAATTAATTAAAATGATATTATTTAACTAACCTATAACGAGAATATAACTTAAAATTTTGTAATACTGATTGGTTTTTTATAGCTGTAAATAAATTTAATAACAATAATAACAATAACAGTAATTTAATATTAGTATTAAACATTTTTCATGTATATTCATAATTATTTAAATAAAAATATGGATGTATATGTATATTTATAAGTAAAAAAAAAATATACCTTTTTTATAATATGCACTCTTTTCTTTATCTAGTATTACTAAACAGGTAAGATAATACAATAGAGTTCCTATCTCTATAAAAAATTGTAACTCAGTCCAAAATATCCAAAATGGATATTTCAAACATTCAGTTTTAGTGTTATACTGATCACAAGTATCATAATTAAATTGAAAATGAACTATTGGTAGTAACTTTGTAATATTATAAAATAGACAAGTGCTAGCTGCTATTTTGAAATATAAAGGGTCTATAATAATATTTGATATTGTACATACCGGATACCTTCATTAAATGTAATTATTAAATTAAAAATTAAAAAAAAAAAAAAAAAAAAAAAAATCATAATTATAATATTAATATACAAATATATATTTATAATTAATTTATATATTAATTTATATATTAATTTATATTAAACAAAAACATATGTTTTAGTTCATATATAATATAAAACAAAAAATATATATTTATATAATAATAATATGATATATATAAAATGAAAAATAATTATTTGAAATTTTACCAATCAGATATAATTTCTGCTAAATAATTTAAAGAAACAATATGTCTATCATATAGTTTCCAATAATTAATTTTTTTTAAACTATCAATATTATTTATTTTATAAAATGATGGATATTGGTCAATTACATCAGCCAGTGACCTAAATGCCCAATTTAAGATTAGAATAACAGTCGAAAATGAACGATATCGACCTTTTGAAAAAATCAAACATAATAACATCCAATAAAACCAGTGATTATGTATAGGAGTTATTATTATTTGACATCCTACAATAATACAATCTACTATTTTATATATGTTAATCATTTTTGTTTTATTTTTTAAATGTAAAATGTTTTAAATGTTTATATGTATATATTAAATAAATATTTTTAAATTTTCTGTTTTATTTTTTTTTTTCTTTTTTTTTTTTTTTTTTTTGTTTTTTTGTTTTAAAATTTTCATAATTTATAATGTACTTGTACATAATTATATATATGATTTATATTTAATTATTTGTAGTAAAGAATTCTTTTATATGTATATTGTTATAATTAATGTAATTAAAGTTATCAATAATAACAAACGGAAAAAGAATTCAAAAAATCTATATAAATTATATAATTAACAATAAATATTCAAATATTTCTTGAAATTCATTTTTTATTGCTTTTTTTTTTTTTTTTTTTTTTTTTTTTTTTTTTTTTTGTTATTATTATACAATATTTTCTTTAAAAAAAAAATATTTTTATTTTACTGAAATTGAATTGCTTATTTAAATCAAAATTGCATTTTATAAGTTTTATTTCTTTACATTTATATGTTTTGTATTATTATTATAACTTAATAACATATACAGTAAATAATATAAATTATTAAAATAAGTTAAAAATTTATAAAAAAATAATAAATTTACAAAAATAAACTATAATTCAATAAAAACATTTTCTTTTTAAATTTTATAGAAAAAAACAATTTTAAAAAAAAAAAAAATATTATTATTAATTGAATAATTTAAAGCCATATTTAAAAATGTTTTAAATTATTATAAACATTATATTAATTAATAATTAAAATCTACCTATAATTATAAATATTATATAATTAATTATTTAATTAAAATATTTATTATTATATAAAATTATTAATTATAATAATATTTTTAATAATAAAAATATCTCTTTTTTTTATACAACTTTATTACACAAAAAACAAAATAATAATAATAGAATAAAAGAATACAAAAATATATCCCTTTTTTTCTTAGTATAATTATTTAATATATAATAAGGTGATTAATAAAAGAAATATAAATATAAAATAAAATATATTTAAAATATTTTTTATTAATTATTAAAAAAACACAAATTCATTATACTTTCAAGTATTATATAAGAATAATTATTATTGTAAATCTAATGCTTTTTTTATATTTTTCCTAAAAATGTTTGTGTAACTTTTATATTTAAATTTAATATATTTATTTATAATCTTAATGACTAATAAAATTTAAAATTTTATACTTAACTGGAATAATAAAAAAGTTTATTCAATATATAATTTTTAAAATTTTTATTAGTTTATTAATTTTTTATGTATTTATCTATTGAATAAACTTTTTTATTATTCCAGTTAATTTTTTATATTCTAAAATGAATTTTATATCTATATTTATAAAATAAATCAATAGAATAAAAAAATTAAAAAAATATTGATGTAAATAAAATAAAATAAACTGAAGTAATTAAAATAAATACATATCATAATGATACTAATAATGTTATTATTTTAATAAAAAAATAGATATATTATTAAATCCAAATATTTTACTAGTTAATTATTATATACATTCTTTATTTGTTTTATTTAAACATATTACTTTTAGTAATCCTTAAAAAAAAGCAAAAAAAAAAAAAAACAATACATTAATGGAATAGTTTGTTTTTCGTATTAATCCTCGGAAGACATTGTGTTATATTAGTGATATTATAAATTTTTTTAATACTAACAAGTCAAAAATATAAAGTTTAATATTTTTTGACAAATATATTATACATTTTTAATTTTACTCCTCCAAATCACTTAGGATATATTTGTTTCATTATGTCTAATATATAATGAAACAGTAAATAACTATTTATTGTTTCTTTACATGAGACAAACAATAATTTGGTGTTTTTTTTGTATATCTTAGCTTATTTATTGAAAATTTTATGTTTAATATATTGCCTACCTGCACAATCCCTATAGTTATTTTAAATGTCAATAATTCATTAATCTTATTTTTCAAAAGGCAAAGTAGGGAAGTATTGAAGCTTAAATATGATGGAATTATTACTATTTCCGTAAATTATATTTTAAAATTGATATATTTTCTAAAAAAATTGTACAATTTATACATCTTTCTTTAATATCCAATTAGTATCATTAATGAAGTCTTATGAGTTATATTTTATTATTTACTGATTCAAATAAATTCTTCTACAGTAATGATTGACTATAACTGATTATTTATTTCTTTACTGCTATAAATGTTATGTTTTAACTTTTTCAGGAAATTAGTTTTTTTCTGTTAAAAGTATGATCTTAGTTTTTTAATATAAAATAAGAAAATACATTATTAATAGAAAATAAAAAACTCAAGTTTACATGTAAAGCTTATTTTGTAGATATAAAGTTTATCATTGTTTTACCATTAATATTACGTTCATTAATAATAACATTATATATTTTTATTAAGGGAAAAATAAAAATTCTTTAATCATTAAAAGGTTCAATTTTTTATATATTCTATCCACTCCACATGACTATTTACGTTTTTTTTTTGTGGAATCCAATAATATGAAAGAGATCTATATTCTATATTTTATTTAAACATATACTTTTTTTTGTGTATTATAGTATTATTATAGAATACTGAAAATATTTAAAGATATTAGAAATGAATATATATAAAATAAAATAAATAATAATAAATAAAAAGAAAATATAAATATATAATAAATGTTAAAAAAAAAAATAAAATAAAATAAAATAAAAAATAAAATAAACCAAATAATAAAATAAACCAAAAAAATAAAATAAACTAAAAAATAAAATAAGCCAAATAATAAAATAAACCAAAAAAATAAAATAAACCAAAAAAATAAAATAAACCAAATAATAAAATAAACCAAAAAAAATAAAATAAACCAAAAATAACAAAATATTAATATAACTTATAATTTCATTTTATTTGTATTATTTATTTTTTATCCATTTATTTTATTTTATAACACTTTATTCCTATTTTTTTATATTTATTTTATAGCACAACAAAAAGAAATGAAAAATAAAAATAAGTAGAAATATTTTTTAGAAAAATAATTATAAATAATATTTTATATGTTATGGTTAAAAATTTTGAAATAGAAAGAAGTAAACACAAAAATATAATCATATTGGTCATATCACATGATTATCTAAAAATATATATAATTAAATATTTATATTTTCCTATCAATAATCACAATACAAGTCAAATGACTAAAAAATAAAATTTTTATTAATATATTAAATCATATATTATTTTCAATTTGTTTTTTATTTTTTCATATAAAATACATTATGTAATCAATGAATTAATGTATTTAAAACGAATTATCTAATATTTATATATTTACAATATATAATATTAATATATATTTAATATATTTTAATTTACATTGTTTATATATTATTGAATAGCTTAATACACTCTTAACACCATAATAAATCATAATAATTAATAAAATATTTAAAAAATAAATAATATAAATAAAAATAATTATTATTCTCATAATAGTAAATAATAAAAAATTATATAAATAATAATAATAATATCAGTTTTTTTTTCTTTTTTTTATTTTTAATTTTTTATTTAATATTTAAATATAAATTATAAATTGAAAATATAAAACCACAAGTCCGTCACGTTGGTATCATAACTATTTTTTTAAACTTTCAAAGTAAATTTAAATTACATACAAGAGAAATATATTAATAAAAAAAAAGAAAGTGGTAGTATAGAAATTTTTAAAAGTAAGTTAATATCAAACTATTCCAAATATTATAATATCTTTTTATTTTTAAGTTAATTTATTTTTGTTTAATGATAAAGTAGAATTTCAAAAAAAAAAAAAAAAAAAAAAAAAAAAATTAGAATAGAATAAAATATAATAAGAATAAAAATAACAATAAGAATAAAATAATAAAAGAAAAAATAAAATTTCCTTCATAGAATTTTATTACTATATAAAACAAAAAGTATAAATATAAAAGCTATATAAAAGTTATAATGGTATTTTGACGATGAAAGATTTACATATATATTTAATAATCTTAAAATTAACAATGCCATCTTATTTTTAAAATAATACTTTTAATTGTTTTATATTATATAAAAATATTAATAGTATAAAAAGTTCATTTTAATATAATATATTATTTATTAATATTAAAATACTCTAAATCTTTCTTAATATCATATTATACTAATTAATATATATTTATAATATTCTCATAATTATTAATTCCTAGTAATATGAATCAATCATTCATGCAATCTTCAACACATCAAACAATGCAACAACAAGTTACTAATCAACAACCTTCTCAACAAGCTGTTCAATTCCAAACTTTACAAACATATAATGCTTCTATGTTACATCCACAACCTACTAGAAATATACATACACCAAAGCCACCGGTTGGATCAGATGAATGGTTAAAACAACGTCGTGCTAATCATAAAGAAGTTGAACGTAGAAGACGTGAAACTATTAACGAAGGTATTAATGAATTAGCTAAACTTATTCCTGAAGATGAGAAAAATAAGGGTAGAATTATTGCACGTGCTGTACAATATATTCAACATTTAAAAGAACAAGAAACAACAAATCTTGAAAAATGGACATTAGAAAAATTATTATGTGAACAAGCGTAAATATTATTATTATTATTATTATTATTATTATTATTATTATTATTATTATTATTATTATTATTATTATTATTATTATTATTATTATTATTATTATTATTATTATCATTATTATTATTATTATTATTATCATTATTATTATTATTATTATTATTATTATTATTATTATTATCATCATCATCATTATTATTATCATTATTATTATTATTATTATTATTATTATTATTATTATTTTATTATTATTATTATTATTTAAATACTACTAATAAGTAGTAATTTATTATAATATATTTATAAAATCATATTTAATAACATAATTTTTTTTTTTTTTTATTTTATATTAAATATATTATAATACTTTATTATTAATAAAAATATTAGTATCAGTGAATTAAGTTTACAAGTTGAAACTTTAAAACATCAAAATTCACAATTGAAAGCGCAATTAGCTGCTCTCACTCATCAACAACAATTGTTACAATCACCATATCAAACAACTTCTACAACAGCAGCTACTTCAAATCAACCACAAACTCAAAAATCTACTTCAAATTCTTCATCAACTGCAAACACACCAAGTCAAAATCAAAATGCGGATTCTACTAGAATTCAAAACCAAAATCAAGGTCAAAATAATACCTCAAATAACACTAATCCACCACAAAAGTCCACATCTAATAAGTCTACAAATTCCCCATTAAAATCTTCAAAATCTGAAAGTAATACAAAAGTAAAACATTAAATAAAAATTTTTTTAAATAATAATATAATGCTTAAATATTTAATTCATATAAAATAGAATTCTTTGTTTTTATATATAGCAATTAAAAAAGAAAAAAAAAAAAGTTAATATAATACATTAGAACAAATAATCGTAAAATTATTTAACTTGTATTTTGAAATACATGAAAGAAAAACTATTATTTTTTTTTCTCCCAACATTTTTAATAATGCATATATAAACTTTTTTTTTTTTTATTTGTAACATTTAATTTTTAAATAATAATAATAACACTAGTAATAATAATAAATAGTTTATTATTGTAAATATATTTATAACAATTAATTATAATAATATCTCAATAAATTCAAAAATAATATTTAAAATATACTTTTTTTTATTAATTTTTTTTTTATTATATTTATTCTGTTTTATTTTTAAGATTTTTTTTTCTCTTATGTTTATTTATTCATGTTATTTTTTACGAATCTGTATGTTATTGTGTGATATAAATATAATAAATAATAAATAATAAATATCGGCGAAATAGTACAATGAATTTAATAGTAACAAATTAGTCTTATATATATATTAAAAATAATAGGGAAAAAATTTGTTGAAAAAAAAAAAAAAGAAAAAAATAAAATAAAATAGAATAAAATAAATATATTTAAGTATTAAATAATAATTATAAAATAAAATAAAATAAATATATTTAAGTATTAAATAATAATTATAAAATAAAATAAAATAAAATAAAATAAATATATTTAAGTATTAAATAATTATAATAAAATAAAATAAATAAATTTAAGTATTAAATAATAATAATAAAATAAAATCATATAAAAGAAGGAAATTATAAAGGTGGCATATCAATTGATATTTGTTCACAGAATTTTTTAGTTTGTGGATTTTCAAATGATTTATCTTATTTTTTTTTATTTTATATATATATATATATTTTTTTTATTTTATATTTTGTATAAAAAATGTTAATATCTTATATATAAATTCAATATAAATAATATTTTTCATAAATAAATAATTTAATAAATAAAATTACCTTGTTCTGCATTATCAGGATAATATGGAGCAGTTTGAACAAATTCATTTTTATATATATTTAAATTAATTTCTATATTTGAAAAAAAAAAAAAAAAAAAAAAAAAAAAAAATATATATATATATATATATATATATATATTTAATATAAATGATATTTTAATTGATTATTATTTTACTTCATTATTTCATTCAATTTTAAATATTTTTATAATAATTTTTTTTTGTATTATAAATAAATAAATAAATATAATTATTGTTTTACCTGAAAGGTGCTCTTGAATCCAATTCTTTTCTTTGTCAATTTCACTGATATATAAAAAAAATTAATATTACAATTAATTATTTTTTATTAATTTTTTATTTTATTTGAATTTTTTTTTTTTTTTTTTAAAAAAAAAAAAAATATTAATGTACATAAATATATAAAAATATCATATGTAATTAAATGATTTATTATATAAATATTATTAATATAAATATAAAAAAAAAAATACCTTTTCATTTCACTTATAGAGGGTATATTTACTGGATTTGATTCAAATAAAGAATATTTATTAAAAGCTCGTGTAATTGCTAACCATTCTATATCATATTCAAATTTAAATTTTGGTTCTTCTTCTGTAGTATTTTGATCTTCTTGATTTTCAGTTTCCTTTTCATTATTTGTTTGGTCTTTATCTAATTTAGATGGAATATCTATAATCTTTATATTATGATTTTATTTATTTTTTTATTTATTTATTTATATTTATCATTTTCAATATTAATATTAATAAAATTAATTAATTAAAAAAAAAAAAAAAAAGAAAAAAAAAATAATATTAATGTATATTATATTATATATTATCATAAAATTTATTATATTGAAATAAAACCAATTAAAAAAAAATAAATAAATAAATAAATAAATACTTGTAAAAATTGTCTTTTAGGAAGGCATTTATCTAATGCCAAAAATTTAGTTATTTTATGACTTGTGGAATCATCTGAATTTGATTTTTCTTCTGTATCTTCAATATTAAGTTTTCTTTTTAAATTATTTTCATCTTTATTATTTTCATCATTATTTTTATTTGATGTATTAGAAGTAGTTGTAGTAATTGCTATATCTTTTTCTTTTTCTTCACCTTCTTTAATATTTTCACCTTTATTTTCAGCATTATCTATTGGTTGACTTTCATCATTCTCTTTTTCTTTTTTACTTTCATCTTCATTTTTATTTTCATTTTCATTTAAATCTGTATTTGTATCGCCTTTCTCTTTATTTAGATTTTTGACATTATTATCTTCTTCAATCATTATTTCATCTGAATTATTAATAGTTTCATTATTATTATTATTATTATTATTATTATTATTATTATTATTATTATTATTATCAATATCATCCATAACAATTTCATCAGGGTTTTCAATTTTTAATTTTTTATTTGCTTGTTGTGAATTTAATTGATCATTGATATTTGTGTTTTCTCCAGAATTTTGATTTGATTGAAGATTAAAATTTGGTTGACTTTCTGATAAATAAGTTGGGAAATAATGATTTAAATTATCATGGTGAACAATTGCTGCAAATTTACAATGAAGATGTGCTGAGAACCAATAAGATGGCTTTAAACATACTAAAAGATCATTATTAGGTATACTTCCTAGATTATAATTATACATCTATTATCAATATTAATATTAATGTTAAATAAATGAATATAATAATAATAATAATAAGAATAAATATTAGTATATATATAATTTTCTTTCTTATTTTATTGTTTATAAAAAAATATTTCTATATCTATATATTAAATTACATCTTGCTTGAAAAATTCTTTTCTTCTTAATAAATAATTATAATTTCCATAAAATGGTATTCCTGTAGGCCAATCATGAGAAATCATTATATCTACTGGCTCCTCAATCTTAAAGAATAAAAAATTGGTAATTAAAAAATATATATCAATCAATTAATATGTTATGTTTTTTTTTTTTTATAGAAAAAAAGAAAAAAAAATATTTAAGTATTTAAAAAAAAACTAATTAAAATACTAAAATACAAAAAGATAATATTAAAAAATAATTTACCTGCATTAATTTTTGCCAATTAAATTTTCTAACATGATATATACTTCTTATAGTAGAACTATTATATGGAATTTTCTCGTATTGGCCTTTAAAAAATTTTTAATATAATAAATTAATATGACAGAAATATTAACATATATATATATAAAACCGTAATATCGTATATAACAATAAAAATTTAATATTTTTATATATTATAAAATATATATATATAATAATAGTAGTAATGATATCAATAATAATAATAATAATAATAATATTATTATTATTATTATTATTATTATCATTATTATTATTTATATTTTTACCCATATCAAAATGATTATCTTTAAAAATTCCTGATATTCCTGCAATTCGAAGACCATTAAAATTAACAACACCTGAACAACCCATATAATATATATTTTTACAAACCCAACCACCATAATATCTTTTTTATTTTTGTATTATAGTATAATAATATAAAATAAAATAAAAATGATTAAACACATATTATATTAATTATATGGATATTTATAATAATATTTATAAATGATTTAATTTTATATTTATAATATAAAATTAAAAAAAAAAAAAAAAAAAATACAATTCACTTAGATAATTTGATGATTCATGATTTCCTCCAATAAAGATAGTCATATATGGTGCAAGAATTTCACCAGAATAATATTTATGAAAATCACCTATTGTTTTGTATTTATCTGGACAATTAATACATTTTAAATCTGTTTCATTTCTTACACTCTTTTATATTATATTAAGTAAAAAAAAATATTATTGGTTAAAAAAAAATTCAATCAACAATTCAATAAAATATATTTTTATATTTTTTAAAATCATATATTATTTAATATATATATAATAAATATAAAAATAATTTATAATTAGCAATGAAAAACAATTAATAAAAATTTACTTTTTATTTTATTAATAAAATAGAAATTTCAATTATAAATTTTTATTAAAAAAATAATATGGAGAAATCTTTAGTTTTTATTTTATTAATAAAATGGAAATTTCAATTATAAAGATTGTTCCAAATTATTTTTTTTCTAAATATATTTTATTACCTGAAAATCACCACAAATTATAACCAAATCAACTTTTATGTTATAAACATTTTCTGTTTTCCTTATAGACGAATATAAAGATGACATTGTCCCATGACAACATCCAACAACTGCTACCTTTTTAAAAAAAAATGCATTAATGAAATATCAAAGATTTTAATTAATTATTAAAAATTTAAATTCATTCTTGTTTTTTAAAAAAAAATATTGCGTGCTTAATAAAAAGCAATAACATTAATAACAATATACATATATTTATAAAAATTATAAGAAAAACTAGAAATAAATTAATAATTAATTATAAAATTGAATGTATAATTAATTTCTAGTTCTTTTTTTTTACAATCTAGAACAAAAATATGTATTATTGTTAAAATTACCTTCATTTTTTATTTCTATTTATTAATAATAAATAGAGTTTTTCTTTTTAATTATTATTTTTTGTATAAAAATTATATAAAAAATTCACAAATTTCAAAATTATGTGAATTCTACTAAAAAAATTTTTTGAAGATAATTACTGTAAAAAAAATTCAATTTGAAAAATAATATATACTATAAATTAATATACTTTTTTTAATTAATCTTTAAATTGATTAAAATTATATATATGTCTTTAAAAAGTTACACAAACGTAATAAGGAATCTAAATTTATTTATTTATTTATTTATTTATTTATTTATTTATTTATTTATTTATTTATTTATTTATTTATTTATTTATTTATTTATTTATTTATTTATTTATTTATTTATTTATTTATTTATTTATTATGTTTTTATTTCGTTTCAAAATATGAGCAAAATATACATATTTTTTATAATATTGAAATGCTTTATGAATAATATTATTTAAATATTAAATAATATTAAATATAATACATTTGATTGTGAAATGAATTGAAAAAATGAATTGGAAAAATATTATAATTAATTATGAAATGAATTGAAAAAATAATATTAAAGTATATATCAATAATATATACTTTATTAATACTAATGATATTAGTATTATAAATGAAAACCAATAAGAAATAAAAATTACTACTATTAAATAATTAATAATAGTAATTATGTATAAAATACATATAGAATATGAAAAAAAAAGTACATGAAATAGATGTTATGATTTATTTACTATTAATAATGCATAAAAAAATTTGATATACTTTCATTTATTATATGATTAAATATTAATAAAAAAAAATAATAGAAGCTATTATTATCTTCTTTTATTTTTCATTAATAACATTTCATATAATGGGATATTTGGTTATTTGTTTCAGTACTTAAGCATGTTTTGGTGTATTCTTAACAATAAGAACTGGACAATCGGCATTATTGACACAATATTCAGAGACTGATCCGACAAACATTCTTTTTATATCATATAGAAAAAAAATTATAATATAAAAATACAATATATAAAAATAATGAATAATTCCATTTTTTTTATGTTTTTCTCTTTTTTTTATTAATTATTATAATTTATTAATTATTTTTTTTTAATTATATTATTATTATTATTATTATTATTATTATTATTATTATTATTATTATTTTATAATCAAAATATATATATTATGATTTTATATATATGTGTTTTATATAACAACGTTTATTTTTTTTTTTAACCCATAATAAAATAAATTATAAATAATACTTACTTTTTAAAAGAACCCATACCACGACTACCCATAATTAATAAATCAGCACCAATTTCATTAGCCTTACGAACAATTTCAATCTTTGGTTCACCCTTCATTGAAACAGCTTTACAAGAGAACTATATTTTTTTATCATATATAAAAAAAATATATGAATCAAAATCTTCTTTTTATTATTTTATTAATATAAATATTTAAATTTACCTTTAAATCTTGATAGATTTTTAAATAATCTTTAAGAAGTTCATGAGAAGCTATTCTATTCTAATATTTTTTATAGAATAATTACAATAATTATTAGAATAATTGTAATTTTTAATTAGTTTATTATATAACGTTTAAATTAATTTAACTATATAAAATATAATATATGTCTCATAAACCTTTTCATCAGTATCTGAATTAATGGCTAATAAAAAATATTCGATTAATATCAATATATATATTTATACATAAAATCATATTAATAGTAAATAATTTAATCTGAAAAAAATTTGAATAATAGGATAATAATAAAATGAAAAAAAAAAAAGAAAAAGGAAAAATAATAAAAAACTGTTATAGCATACTTGGAACAGAATCTCTAACATTAACAAAAATAACTAAATCATTTTCTTTATTAATGAAATGATTTAATGCCCAATTAACAGCATATCTACTATGTTCTTCAAATGTATATCAATAATATAAATTTACAATTATTAAATCAACTATATTTTTTATTTAATTATTTTAATTATATAAATTTCTATCTCTATCAAATAATTTATATATAATTATCGATTTATTTTACCTGAAGTATCAATAGCAGCAATTACGATCTTTGAAAATTGAGAAGATTTTAAAGAACTAGCATTAACAACTGAATCATTAGCAGCATTTACAGGAATAGCTTCCATATTAGGATAAAGTAAAGTTTCTTCATTTGCTTTAACATTAGCATCATGACGTTTTTTATTCTTTTCCTTTTCTTTTTCCTTTTCCTTTTCTTTTTCTTTTTCAAGTTCATTCTTAATTTCTCTTTTAGTATTTTCTTTATCTTGAACAATAGCAGTAGCAGCTACAGTATTAGCAGCAGCGACAGCGGCAGCAGAAGAATTAGAAGATATAGATGAAAAAGAGGATGCTTGATTTAAAGATGGATTTGAACCAACAGTAGTAACATGAGTTGTACTAGTACCATTATCAGAAGTTTCTAAAGTAATATTATTATAATTATTTTTTTCATATTTATTATTATTATTATAATTATTATTATAAGAATTAAAAAAATTAGAAGTATTAGGATAAGTATCAATATCTGATTTAGATTTTGGTAAAGTAGTATTTATATTTCCAGTATCAAAAGAACCTGGTTTTAAATAATTATTTTTTTCGAATTTTTTTTCACTTTCACTTTTTTTCATACCTTCTTTATCTTTTTTATTTGGAGTAAATTTATCAATAACAGATTCCATCATTCCTTTGGCACTATCTTTAGCTCTTTCATACATCGGTTTCTTTTCTAAAAAAAAAAACAAAAAAATAAAAATTTAAATAAAAAATAATAATTTTTTATATATTAAATTTAAAATGTAATTATTTAAAAATTGTAATTAATTAAAATAGTAATTTTATATACCAGTTTCAGAATTTGAACTAGAATGTTCATTATTTAAATTTGATTGGGAATTTGAAAGGTTAGATGATAAAGGTGGAGGAATATAAGTAAATGGTTTAGTATTATCATTATTTTCACGAGATTGTAAAGTTTGACTAATTTGATTATAAGTTGTATCATTATTAGAAGTATTTAAACTTTTTAAATTTTCTGTAACATAACTTGGATTTTTTTCATTTTTTTCTCCATCATCATTATTACTTTTTTTAACAACAATTTCAGAATAATTAGGAATAGAAGAATCTTGATTATTATTAGAACCCTTAGAAGTATAATTACTAAATTCATCATATAAACCGTTTTTATTTTGAGAAATGAAATGATGTTCATGTTCCTTTTTAATATCATCACCATTACTATCTAATTTTTCAACTTTATCATATTTATAACGATTAGAAGTATTATGATCTCTGAAATAAGGATCGTTATAATTAATATCATAAGGTTCCGAATCTGTTTCAGTTAAAGTACTAAAAGATTGATTATGGTCATAATTCATGGAAGATTCCTTTTTATCATTATCATTATCCAAAGCACTGGTTGTTTTGTCTAAACCTTTCTTAATTTTTGAAGAAGAATTTTTAATAGTTTTCTTTAATTTAGAACCTAACTTTTCTGTAAAATTTTTATCACTGGAACTCTTAGTGGAATAATCATTTTTATTATTCATATTAGTCATTGGTTCGTCCTTAGTCATGATGAACTTTTTTAATTATTTATTAGTTAATATTCTATTTTATAATATAATTAATTCTTTTTTTTTTTATTACTTTTATTGTTCTATTTAAAAAAATAGAAAATAATGATAAAAATAACATTTTTTTAAATAAATATCTCTCTATTTATACTTTTTTTTTACTTATAAGTTTAAAAAAAAAAAAAAAAAACTTTTTACTTTAATTATGATATATTATTACTACTTATTTAGTAAAATTAATATTCTATATTATGTTAAAAGTTTATTTAAATGCCAACTATTTTTTGACTATAAATTTAAAAAAAAAGTATATTTTTTGAAATATTAAAGTATATTAAACTTTATAATATTCTATATTCTATATTAAAATAATAATAATATTCCTCCTTTTTTGACATTCTTTACCAAAGTATAAAAATTAATTAAACAAAGCTTATATTTAAAAATTATTTTAATAAAACATTAATTTTTGATACAACTTTATATTTTATATATTTAAATAGTTTCATAAAAAATTATAGATTCATATAGATAAATAAAAGTATTTATTTATTTAGAAAAAAAAAATTATTTCAAATTTTTAGTATTAATAATATAAACTTTCATTGGTATAAATATATATATAAAATTTTTACAAAATCTTATATTTTATTTCTATTTTGAATAAAGATCAACTTTTAATATTAACATATATATATATTTAAAAATATTAACTTTTAAATTTAATTATAATATAAAAACATTTTAAATAAATATATATAATTTCATATAGATTTTTATTATAATTGTTAAATAAAAAGTAACAGAAACAAAAAAAAAAAAAAAAAAAAAAAAAAAAAAAATAAAAGTAAAAAATCAGAAATTTTTTTTTTTTTTTAGACTAGGATTAATCTTTTATTTAAAATAATTAATTTAAATTAAAACATACATATAAAATATAGATTTCATTAAAATAAGGAATATACAATGTAAAATAAATAAAACTAATAAAAGATACAAAAGAAAATAATAAAATATATTACTGATATTAGTTAAATTAAAAATATTAAATTAACAAAAGGAAAGAAGTTAAAACTTCTAACCTCTCCCATTCATGTCAATGTTTCCATTTCACATCAATATTAAGTTTTTCAAATATATAACGCCCGTCAAGGAAAGCATTAAGCAATAAGCAATATTTTTTTTTTTTTTTTTTTTTTTTTTAGACTAAAGGAAGAGAATACATTTCCATGTTTTTATTTATAATAAAATCGTTATTTATAATATAAAATCGTTATTAATACATTTAGATTAAGTACATAAATAAAATAGATTAAAAGAAAAAATTTCTATCTAAAAAAAATAAGCAATAAACAATATATATTATCTTCATAATCTTCAACCAAGCACATATGGTATTACCAGTGATTTATCTTCAATAATTTAGTCAAACCTCAAGAATAAGTACATTAAATCAGAATTATTATTATAAATATTTACTCTTTTAAAAAAACTATAACAATAATGAATAAAAAATAAAGTATAAAAATAATAATGTAAATAATAATATATTATTTTATATAAAATTTTTTCTTTAATTTTTTTTTTAATGTATTTTTTTTTTATGTATTTTTTTTTTTTACTTTATTTATTTATTTCTTTGTTTGATTGCTTAACGTTATTTATTTCGTATAATGATTGTATATTTATAATGTAATTAATTATTATATATATTGTATATATTATATATAAATTTATTTTTTTAAAAAAGAAAAAAAAAAAATAAAAATAACAAAATAACAAAATAAAATAATTTTTATTTTGTATATATATTATTCTATATTTTTTTTTTCAATTTATTTATATATACGCAAATATTTATATATATTTATTTATTACTACAAATATTATTATCTATTATATTATTAATTTATTTAATAAAATTAATAAATTTTCCTCTATGATATTTATTACTGTTACATTAAATATTCTTTAATATATTTAAAATAAATACAATAAGAAAAAAATAAAATATATAAATAAATTAGTAAAATGAAAGATTAACTTATTATTTGTTTTGAGCTATAAAAAGAATAAAAAAAAAATTTTTTTTTTTTCCTTTTTATAATAAAATGATATATAATATTATCACGCATAATATATAGATGAAATAAATTATAACAATGAATAAAATGAAAATGCATAAAGATTTATTATTATGGTGTTTTTAACATAACTTGATCTAAAAGTTTGCGTTCTTCTTTTAATATACAAAGTACAGAATTTATATCTTGAGATTTATCTTTGTCAGTAATTGAAATCTTTAATAAATCTTCTTCAAAACAGGTTAATGGTATATTAGAGAATTGAACTAAAATTTCAGCTTCCATAGAATTACGTTTTATACGATCCTTTCCAACTTTATTATCGCTTTCATTTTCATGTTTAATTTTACTTTTAAGATTATCCAAAGATGGAATGTTCGGTACCTTCTTTGAATATACAATACTATTATCATCATTATATTTTCTTGAACTACCATAACTTCTTGGTAATGTTTTTGAATGATGAAGATTACTTGTTGTTGTTCTATTCGGTTTAACATAATTATCTTTACGGATATTAATTTGTTGATTTTCTTTATCATTAAAATCATCCTGTTTATAGGAATGTTTTGTATTAAAGTATTCCAATTTATCATTACCATGAGTAAAATCTTGACTACGATTTCTTCTATGAGTGGAAGTTTTTCTTCCTAATGGTTCTGGACGACTTGCTAAAGTATCATCATTATCACTACCGAATCTTCTTGGATTCCTATTTTTATTGCGACGAATTGTACAATAAGGACCAGCAAGATTTCTTCCTTCTTGATTATAAACATCACGATCACCAATAGCATTAGTTAAAATATCAGGAACCATTAATTCTTCATTTATTGGATGACCATAAAGATAATCACCATCAGTACCAAAAAGTCTTGCTGACGTAGGAGTTGGTGGTGTTGGTAATGCATGATGGAATGCTGAAAGTACAGGTGGTAATCTTACAGCTGTCATATTACTAGCACTAGTTGTTGATGAATTAATCGTATTACCTCTACTAAGAGAATGAAAAGAAGATAATTCTGGTTCTTCTCCATTTATACTATTATTTGAAGAAAGTACGGCATTACTTGAAGTACTCATATTACTTAAATTACCACTGCTAATATTATTATTGGATTTATTCATTGTAATAGAAGAGCCACCAATAGTTGCTTTCTTAATACTAGTATTTCTAGATAATGTATTATTACTAGCATCACTATTTGATCTATTTGATTTATTATAACTTCTTGGTGTACTATTCTTTTTCAAAATAGACTTCTTAGGTGTAAGATTAGTTTGAGGTGAATGCCTAATAACGTCATCTGATGATGCTATACTTGAATTAGAACCAGCAGTTGAAACGTTCGACATTGGCGTTTGTTTCATTGAGAAGCTTGGTCTTGGTAAAGAATCATCTTTCTTTTTAAGATATATTTTACCATCTTTTTTCGTTACTTCATTTTCATCATTATTTAATCCTTCAATGTTTAATATTTCATTTGCTGCTAATGCTAATTCAGGACGCATTAAATTATTATTAACAAAATATCTACCTTTATTTGCTTCATTAGTTTCAGAATTTTCATTATTATACCAACCACCAGAAATCGAAGAACTAGCTTTATGAGTTGGTTTTGGGAAAGCAATATCTAGAGTAGGTGTCTCAAATTTTACATCTAAGCAATAATTATTATCACTATTACTCTCAGTTTTCTGATCAGCTAATAAAAACTCTTTTGAAGATGCATGTGGAACATTATTTCCATCAATATTTAAATTTAGTATATTATTATTATTTATTTCATTGTTTATATTATATCTGTTATTACTATCAATTTTAATATTTATACCATCTCCAATCATTTTATTATTTTCATCAACTTTTATTATTTCTCCGTACGAACCAATAACATTTGCATTATTCTTATAAAACACTGATTCTGATATAACATCAGAAGTTAATGATGATTCTCTTATACTATCACCAAATGGAAGTGTTAAATGATTATCTGTTTTAAGAAATTCGGAACCAATTTGATATTCAGTTTCCGATTTATCTGCTTTTTTATTATCTAAAACATTGTTATTATTTCTTTTACGTTTCTTAAGAAACATAAACAATATTAATGCAATTATTAATAATGCTGCTATTGAACCTATTCCAAGTATTATCGATAATGATGGTGATTTTTTAGTAGGTTCAAGTGTTTTATCAAAGTTTGTATTAGTAGGATTAGTAGGACGTTTAGTAATTTGAGAAGTCATACTTACTTGTCCAATTGTTGGTTGAACATCAGTAGTAGAAGTTGGAGAAATAGAAGTTGAATAAATAGTTTCATAAGTTTGTTGAATTACACCAACATCAACTTTGTTATCTGAATCTGTTGATGGTGGTATATTGTTTCCATTAGGATCTGTACTGGTATTTATAATGGAATTATTATTAGTACCTGATGTTCCCATATCCCCAGTAAGATTTCCATCATTAAATTCACCATTTACTAACGCTACTATTCTTGGTTGACTCATTTTATAATATTTTTTTTTTTTACTTTTATATCAGTAAAGTTATAAAAAAATTATTTAATATTCAGTGAATAAATTTTAATAGATAAATTTACATTAATTTGATTATTATTATTTCTAATTATTATTTTCTTCAATAAAATATCATACAGGATAAAAAAAAACTATAGAAAAAATATCAATTTTGTTACTTTATAAAATATTTACTTTATTAATTGAACATTTAATTCATTTAATTCATTTAAATCATTTAAATATTTCAAAATATGAACTCGGAATTTATTTGATTTTTTTTCAATTTTTTTTTAGTTTTTTTTTTTTGTTTGTTCGTTTGTTAGTTTGTTTGTTTGTTTTTATTTTTATTTTATAAACACGAATATATATTTGTATTTTATTATATATAGTTCTTATTAATAAATCTATAAATCTATTATTTAATATCAATAATGGTATTATTATTTTTTAATAATTCGAATAATAGAATTTTTTCTGATTTAATTATTAAATATAAATTTTTTATTTCCTTTTTATCATCTATTAAAATTACAATGGTATACTATGTAAATATATAAATTTATTTCAATTTAATAGATTATTTATTTTTAAAATTTTCATGGAAAAAATGTAAAAACAAAACTTAACTTTCTTAAACTATTTCTTTTCTTTTTATAATAAAAAAAATTACACATATTAAATTTTAAAAATTTTTTATTGTTATTATTTAAATGAAAAAAATACTAATATTTAAAGTTATTAATAGTGTAAATAAATTGATTTAGTTTTAATATATTAATTATATTAACATTTTTGACCTTGTTATATTATGATTTTATATTATTATATATTTATTTTATTGTTTTTTTTTTTTTTTCTGTAATATATTTATATAATTCTATATATATCTTTATTTTATATTATCCTACTTTTATTCTATTCTGTATTATTTTAAATATATTTATTGAATATTAATATATTAACCAATTAATTAATATTTATATTATTTTTATTAATTTATAAATAATAATCAATTAATATTTGATAAATCAGCAACATTAATATATGTATATGTATTTTATTTATTTATTTATTAATAAATTATTTATTTATTTATTAATACTAGTATATTTATTTATGTATTCATTAACAACTATATATATAGTGCTTTTATACATCTTATTAATATATTATAACAATATATTAATACTATTACTGAATAAATTATATTGTATTTTTATATTTATTGTATATATATTCTAATATATAAATAATATATTATTCTATTTATTTTTTTAATTAAATTTTAATATTTAATAAAGTTGTAAATAAAAACTTTAAAAGGAAATTTTTAAATTATATTTATCAAATCAATATATTAATATATAATTGTATAATTCATTAATATATGACTTTTTAAATTATCAATGTAATATATTTAAATTATATTGTAATATATTAATAACTTTAATAATGTTGTATTACATTATACATTATTACAGTGTAATACAACTATATTATTATGTATGACAATATTTATACTTTTTTTTTTTTTTTTGATATTTTAACATAAATAAATATGATTTTTATTTTATATTTATAATATTAATAAATAACAATCATATTATTACTGAAAATTTTGTGCGGATGTATTTTTGCATATAATTCTTATATTGTTTTGATGTAACACTTAAAAACTTTATTTTTATAATGCATAATTATATAATCATTATTAACTTTTGGTTTAATTATTAGTAATTATAAAAAAAGATTGTTTCGAGTTCATTATTAATATTTTTTGCTTTGATATTATTAGACTTAGTTATGTATTGGATTGTATTTAATATGCAAAAAATTATACTTTCTATTTGTTTATGTTTTATATTATTTTTCTATTCTATCCTGTATTTTATTTATTGACTTATATAAAAATGTAATACTTACTTATTTAAGATTTTCAAGAAAAAAGTTAAAGTAAGGGGAAAAAAAGCCCAAATTTAATACTGTTCTGAATAAAATATTATTCTTCAATTTTTTGTAAATACTTAATAATTTTTAATTGATATATAGAAAATATTAAAATTCTTTTTATCAACTTTTAATATTTATTATAACTTTAAATATTTTAATTTTTATTGTTTTTATTTAACTCATAAAATATCAATATTTTAATATTCAAAATTTCTAAAAAAAATTTGATTTTTTTTAAATTGGTTTATAATAAAATATATTATAATAAAAATAATTATTGTTTGAAATATATAGTAATAAATGCATAAATTTATAATTATCTTGTTATATTTTAACTTTGTTATTTATTTTTAAAATATGCAGAAATTTTGTCTTATATTCTAATTATAAAATTTTGTTATAAGATATATTACTTTCTGTAGTATAGTAAAAAATATTATTTATATATATTTATTTTAGTTTTTAAAGAAATATTTTATTTTAATATAATAAATTCTGATAGTAATTTATTTTTTTGAAATATATACATTTGAATTCCAATTCTTGTGACGAATTTACAAATATATACAATTACTTTTTTTTTTTATTTTTATTTATTACTTATTTATT
This sequence comes from Anaeromyces robustus, assembly GCA_002104895.1. NCBI lineage: Eukaryota > Fungi > Neocallimastigomycota > Neocallimastigomycetes > Neocallimastigales > Neocallimastigaceae > Anaeromyces > Anaeromyces robustus. Next base: position 73,161 of record MCFG01000145.1, on the reverse strand, counting down.
TATACTTTATTGAATTAATTTATTTCATTTTATGTATTATATTGAATTTTATTTGACTTTATTTTTATTTTATTATTTATTGTTTTTTAATTATTTATATTTATAATTATATTCATATTTATATTTTTTGTTATATTTTATTTATATTTATATTTATATTTATATTTTTTTTTTTATATTTTTCTTTTATATTTCTATTTATTACTGTTTTACTTTTACTTTTTTTTTTTATTTGACCTATTTTTTAAGTTTTTTATTTTTAGTCTTAAATATTTTTATGTTGTTCTTTGTTTTTTTTTTTTTTTTTTTTTTTTTTTTTTTTTTTTACTTCTTTGCTTTTATTTATTTTTTTTTTTTTTGCTTTTTTTTTCTTGTATTTTTCTTTCCTCTGTACTTTTTTTATTTTTTATTATATTTAAAATTTTAAATTATTTAATTTTTATTATTAATATTGTTAAAAATAGTACAATAAGTTTTAATTTACTTATTTTTTAATTTATCAATTCTTAACAATTACTTTTACTTAATTCAATTTCATTCTGTATATCTATTATTTTAAACTTTATTCTTTTACTTTGATAAAAAAATTAAGTATTTAATTTATGAATCTTTAAAATGAATAAATAAATATTTCATTTCTTTTTAAAGAATTTTTTATTAGTTTTTTTTACAAATGAAAAAAAAAAAAAAAATAAAATAAAATAAAATAAAATAAAAATAAAAAATATTAAATAACTTTTTATTATTTATACAATAAAAAAAATTCTATAAAAAAATATTAAAATATAATAATTACCATTGTTTTGTCTATGGTATTTTTATTATTTTAATTAATATATAATATATTAACAATATTATATAATGTATGGATGTATGGTATGTAGATATGTATGGATGTATGGTATGTAGATATGTATGTATGTATGTAGATATGTATGTATATAGCAGCCTTTTTATAAAAAAATGTTTATTTTTTTTTTTTAAACATTATTTAATATATAAAAATAATATAGTTATTTATTTATTTATTTATTTATTTATATATATTTATTTATTTATTATATTTATTTATTTATTTATTATTCATATTTTATTTATTTACTTACTTATCTATTTATTTATTTAGATTTTCGTAATTTCTATTCATCTTTATTTATTCTTATTGGCTAAAGTATAAATATTTATTTTCTTATTTATAAATAAAAATTTTTTTTTAATTATATATTTTCATTTATGATATATATTAAAATAAATTAATATATACTAATTTTCAATTAATAAAAAAAATTGTTCGTTACCTAATATTAAAAAAGGATAAAATTAAAGCGGTAAAATAATATAATAATTTGATGACATATATAAGATCATATGTATTCCAATATATATAATTATTATATTTCAATATATATAATTATATTATAAAATATTTTTATTATTATATATTTATTTAATTTATTTACTTATTTTTTACTTACTTATTTTCAAAATTTAAAAAAAAACAATTAAAAAAATATATTAAAATATAAATAATATTTTAATAATATAATTTTTAATATTTTATATTTTAATTTAATAATTTATATTAATTATTATTTGATTTATTAATTCGATTTAATGATTAATAATTATTTTACTGTTTATTAATTAATAATCCTAAATAATTTTAAATAAATATTCCATAATATAATTTGCCGTTTTTTAATAATCTTGTTGATTTTTTTTATTATTTTAGCAGATTAATTATTGATAATTATAAAAATGAATAGTTAATATTTATTGTTTTATTTAATTAATTATTATTATTATATAATTAATCATCAAATCTATTTTAAATATTTCACTTATTGTTGTTATATTTATCTTCTCTTTTTTTTAAAAGTGGACGAAATATATATTACAACAATAAATAATAATAAAAAATATTAGATATAAAATAAATCTATTTAAAAAAATCTTTTTACTATACTTACTATGGGTAAAATTATTTATTTAAACTAGATTGAACGAAATTGTCTAAAGAAATTGTAATTGTTGAAATTGAATATATTTTTTATTTATATAATATATTAGAGCATAATACATATTATAATTATTATATATATTTTAATTATTTATTTAAATGTAATGTATTAAAATTTAATGTATAAGCCACATTATATTAATATAAAAGCATGGGTTATTTGTAACTTTTTATCATAAATATATTAATAAAGTTGACCTAATTATTAAAACTAAATGAATTTTAACAATATATTAAATATTATATTATACATATTATTATAATATATATCAATATATAATATATATAATTTTTATAATAATTAATTATATCTTGTTTTGGTTATATTAAAAGATATTTCTTTTTAAAAAATAACCAAATTTTTTGCATATATAATATACATATTATATTATATGATATTATATTATATATATTATATATATTAAAACAATATTAAAATTCATACAATATAAAATTTTAAATGTACATTTATAAATTAAAGTTTCAGTTTAAAGTTTTTATAAAAAATACAAATTCAGAAAAAAAGATGTAACAAATAGCACAATAATATTAACAATAATGAATAATATTATATAATACTATTAATATTATATAATACTATTAATAAAAATAGTGTCAAAGAAAATGTAATACTAATATAAAATAATAAATGATGTAAAATAATAAACTAATGTAAAATAATAATGAAAATTTATATTGAATATATATTATTATATATTCATAATAAATTACAATTAATGTAACAAAAATATTTTGTGTTTTTAAGTTATTAAATAATATGGTTTTTGTATTTTAATATTATACCCAATATTATATATTATTGGTTTCATTTATTTATTTATTAATTATTTATTTACTTATTTATTTATTTATTTATTTATTTATTTATTATTTATCTAATAACTTTTATATTTATTTATTTTTTTATCTAATAACCCATATATTTATTATTTTTATAAAAATAATCAAAATAAGAAAGAAAAAACTTTTTTTATTATTATAAAATATAACATAATTTTTTCGACATATAAAAATATTAACAATAAATTATTATAAATTCTTTAATATTGAAAGAAACTTTTATTATTATATAATCTTATAAAAATAATCAAAAAAAAGAAAGAAAAAACTTTTTTTGTTATTATAAATATTACAATTTTTTTTCTACATATAAAAATATTAACAATAAATTATTATAAATTCTTTAATATTGAAAGAAACTTTTATTATTATATAATCTTATAAAAATAATCAAAAAAAAGAAAGAAAAAACTTTTTTTGTTATTATAAATATTACAAATTTTTTTCTACATATAAAAATATTAACAATAAATTATATAAATACTTTAATATTGAAAGATATTAGAATTTATAAATTTGGTCTTTTTTTAATATTTAAAAAAAATATTATCATATCAATTTGATTATAAAAAAAAATATACTAATGGTTTTATTATAATTTATATTACATATTTTATTTAAAAGAAAAAAAAAAAAAAAAACAAGATTTAAAAATCATTAATTATATTTCTTATTATATATTTAATATAATAAAATATTAAATAAAATAAAATAAAATAATAACTATTATAATTAATATTATTATATCAACAAAATTATTACATCTTTTTTTTTTTTTTTTTTTTTTTTTTTTTTTTTAAAGTTGCTCTATAATTTCTCTCAAAAATGAATTTCCTTGAATATCATTTTCATATTTACTATTTAATTTTATTAAAGCATTATCAATTTCATCTTTTGTCATACTCTTTAAATTTTGGATTTTTGAAAATTCTTGAAGATATTGTTTTATTATTATATTACCATTTTCAATTTCTTCTCTAGAACAAGTTGTTAATTTTTTCTTTTTAATTTGTTGTTGACCTTCAGTTGTATCAGATGAAGTTGAAAAATCTTCTAATTCAGCTGCTTTTCTTTTAGAAAGTTTAATAACATCTTTAGGGAAATCTGCTAATTCCGCTACATGAATACCAAAACTTTGATCACAAGTTCCTTCAACCACTTTATAAAGTAAGGTAATAGAGGTATCGGTGGTATAAGCATCTACATGAAGATTGGTAACATAAGAAAGTTGATCTTGAAGTAAAGTTAATTCATGGAAGTGAGTAGCAAATAAACAATAACATTTAATTTTTTTAGCAATATATTCAGAAATAGCCCAAGCTAAACCAAAACCATCATATGTAGAAGTACCTCTACCTAATTCATCAATAATAATTAAAGAATTTTGAGTGGCAGATTTAAGTATAGACGCTGTTTCTAACATCTCTGACATAAAAGTGGAAACACCTTTATATTGACAATCCCCCGCTCCTATACGAGCTAAAATTGAATCAAATATACAAATCTTAGCTTCGTCACATGGTACAAAACAACCAATTTGAGCCATTAATGCAATAACACCAATCTGTCTAATATATGTAGATTTGCCACCCATATTAGGTCCTGTAATAATTTGGAACATTCTCGATTCTTTTTATATATTAAAAATTTTATCAAAAATATATATACATTATTATTATTTTTAAATTCAATAAAAATAACCATAATAATTTAATAAAATATAAGAATATGAATAAGAATAAGAATAAGAATAAGAATAAGAAATTTTCAATAAAAAATATGAATATAATTATTATTTTTATATACCTCTATTCATATCCACATCATTCGATATAAAGTTTACATCATCTTGAACTTCAAGACATGGATGTCTAGCATTTACTAATTTAAAGCTTCCTGTTTTATTTTATTTTATAAAAAATATTTATAATAAATATTATGTTTTTGTTTTTTATATTAATAATATAATTATTTAATAAACTATAAATGTATATAATAATTCTTATAATATTCAACATACGATCATCACTAATTACTGGTCTAATATATGGAATTGGTGCATTTACAGATATATGAGCAAAACTAATTAAAATAATAATAATAACAATAATAACAACAATATTAATAATATTAATATTATTAATATTAATAGAAAAATAGAAAGTTATATATATATAATATTTTTTATTAATAAACTGTATTATTATTATAATGATTGTATATACCTCGTAAATACATCAATTTGTGATATAATATCATCAAGAGTTTCTAAAGCTTTACAATATGTACCAGCTATATTAATAATTTCTTTAGAAAGAGCTGATGAATTTCTAGTATATTCTTCAAGTTTGAATTTATATTGTTCATTCATTATATTTAATCTTGAATTAGTAAAAAGAACACCAGCTTTTTGAGTTGATAATTCCATATATTGAGATTTCTTATTTAAACATCTTTGGTTCTATTAATAATAATAAAACGAAATAAATATATTGTTTAATATATATATATTAATAGTAATTAAAAAATATGAATTAATATTTACAGCTCTTGGAATTCTAAAATGGTAACCATACATAGAATTGTTTTCTAATTTTAATTTTTTATTTAATTCTAATCCTAAATCTTCAGCAACCTAAAGAAGAATTAAAAAAAATAAAATAAAATAAAATAAAATAAAATAAAATAAAATAAAATAAAATAAAATAAAAAGATATAATTAGCATATAAATATAAATAAAAAAAATTAAAATAATTAAATTATATATTTTTATATTTACTCTTTCTGATTCTGCATTTATTTCTACTAAAAGTTCTTTCATTTCTTGTCTTAATTCTTTATAATGAAAAAAATTATTATTCCATAAATGATTAATTATTTATGTAGAAAAAATATATTATTATATAATTATAATTTATTATTTTTTAAAACTAAATAACTTACTTAGAAGATCTTCATCAAAATCAGCTTTTATTAAATATTCATGATCTTCAGTTGCTTCTAAATCAATTGTAGATTCTACTAATTCTGAATATTTCTCAAGATCAATAATAATTTCACCTATAGGTTTTATAAATTTCTCTTCAATGATGTTTTTATATTTGCCATCATCAGCTTCTAATGAAGATTTTAAAAGCGGTAAATCTTGAATTACTTGATATATACGAACAACATCCTTTATATATATATAAAAGAAATATATAATAAAATAAAACAATATTAATTTTATATAAATGTAAAGTATTAATTAAAACAAAACAAAAATAATAAATATTATTATATATATGATTAATTACTTGTAATGATGCTGTTTTCCTTTGAAATTTTTTACCAATTCTTTTAAAATCTGGCATTCTTTTTAAATGTTCTTCCTATATAATATAAATAATAATATAAATGATAATTAATTAATAATACTTTTTATTTAATATTTAAAATTCATAATATTATCCAAACAAAAATAATAATTTATTACTTGAAGAGATTGTCTTAATTCGGTATTTTCTATTAATTCTTCAACAATATTATATCTCATTTCTAATTTGATAATTTTAATATTAATAATAATGATAAATAATAATAATAATAATAATAATAATAATAATAATAATAATAATAATAATAATAATAATAATAATAATAATAATAATAATAATAATAATAATAATAATAATAATAATAATAATAATAATAATAATAATAATAATAATAATAATAATAATAATAATAATAATAATAATAATAATAATAATAACAATAATAATAATAATAATAATAATAAATAAGTTATCTTGATAAATTAAATTATTATTTATATATTTTTTCTTATTTATTATTTATAATATGAATTACCAATTTCATTAGCATTCTTTAAAGGTTGTTTTAAAAATGTTTTTAAAAGTCTCGTTCCTTGAGTAGTTTTACAATTATTTAATAAACCTGATAAGCACATAGTTTTACTGTGATCTATTATAAAATTAGCAACAACAAAAGAAATTAAATATAGATTAATATTATTCTAAATTATAACATTTATTATTTATTATTATTTATTATTATTATTATTATTATTATTAATTATTTTAATTTTAATTTTGTTATTTAGTTTATTTTATTAATTAATTGCAAATTTTAATTATATCATGCTATATTAACCTTCTGAAGTTTCAATTAAATTTAAAGCTCTTACAGCTGAAGCATCAAGACGCATGTATTGAGAAAGTTCATGTGATTCAATAGTATATACACCCATATTTGAATCATCTTCAACCAACTAAAATAATATCAAAACAATAAATTCATTATTATAATTGTATAAAAAATTATAATAATAAAATTTAAAAAAAATAAAATAATAAAAAACCTTTAAATAATCTAATAAGCAGGCACAAGCAGAAAGTGCTAACTTTTTTTCAAATTCAGCTATTGTATTTCATATAAAAATTTTAAGAAAGGTATAAATTAATTATATAAGTTTTTTTATAATATAAAAAAAAATAAAATATCCTAATACTTACGAGATGATGTTATATTTTCATCGTTTGTTAAAAATCTTAAATCTTGTTCAATACTTTTTGTGTTAAATTTTTCTGTTAAATATTAAAAAAAATATTATAATATTAATAAATATTAATAATATTTTAAAATTAATAATAAATCAATAATAAATAATATTTGTTATAAATATTAATGCTAAAAAGACAATTTTGATATATATTATTTATTTTAATTACGTTTTTTAACTAATGTAATAGCAATATCACAACGAGATAAAACATCTCTTATCTTTTTTAATTCATAATTTAATGGATCATCAACCATTAAGCATTCTTTTGCATTAATTTGTATACAAAATGACTATATAAGATTAAAATATTTTTTTCCATTAATATTATTTCTTTTTAATTAAATTTACAATATTTATATGAAAAAAAAAATAAATTAATACCTCAAAATTACTGTAAATATCATTATCAAGGAATTCCGTAATTCCCATTTTTCTGAAAGTTGCATCTGCATATGATATACCAATACACTATAAAATAAGGATATAATAATAAAAAAAAAGAATAATAATTTATAAGTAATAAAACAAAAAATAATACATTAATATATAATATTATATCATTAATAAAAACTATAATAATATAATAGAAATTACTGTTTCTTTATTATTGCTTTCAACTTTAATAGCACAAATTACAGGTGAAACTGAAAAATCAGTAGTTCCAAATATCTCTTCTTCAAAATTTTGTAAATTACCGGGTGAAGCCTTTTTCATTAATAAAAAAAAATAAAAATAAATAGATATGTGTAAAAAATTATTATTTGTTAATATTTCTATTTCTAGTATTATTAAAATAATACTAATACTTTCTCATTTCTTCTTTATATATAAATTAAAAAAAAATACTTTTTTCGATAAAGTCCAACTATTAGGTGAATTTTTTGCAGTAGAATATATTTCAATTTTCTTTTGCTTATTTAAGAGAGAATCTTTCATATAATTCATAGCATTAATTTTTGATATAACACATGAAGGAATTCCAGTTTTAGCATTTCCTATTATTTATAATATAATATCATTTTTGTCAGTAAAACATTAAACATAATGATTTAACGAAGAAAAAATTTTTTTAAATAATTTTTAAATATAGAAATATAAATATATGAATATATAAAGAAATATAATAATAATATTAATTTCTAAAAAAAAAAAAAAAAAAAAAAATACCACAAATATATTTCAAAACAGTTGTAGTTTTAAATACATCATGAGCTGCATTTAAAGCGTCATCACCATACAAACAATAAAAAACCTTTTTTTAATAATTTAATATATATAATTATTTATTATTTAGCTATTATACTAATATTATATATAATTATCATTAAAAACTTACGGAAGGTCCATTAGTATGTTCAAAAAATTGAATACAATCGTCTTCTTTCTATATAATTAAATTAAATATTAATATGTTATATAAAAAACAAAATAATAATAATAATAATAATACAAGTATATTTTACATTATTCGATATTTGTTTATATTTTGTTAAAAAACCTCCATTATAAGAAGTATTATCTACAATATCTTTTTCTTTTTTTTTTTTTTTTTTTTTTTTTTTTTTGGAAAATATAAAAGTTGAATAATTTAGTTTTAATAAATGTAACATAAAATAAAAAAAAAAGTAGAATAATAAAAATGGAAATTCCATTACCTTCATATGTCATTTTTATATACTTTTATTCTTTTTTATTTATTATATATAATTATTTAAAATAACAATTGCAATTTGAATAAATATTAAAAAAGAAAAAAAAACACCAGTACACTCAATTAAAGTATAATAATATTAAATATTAAATATTATATATTAAATACTATATATATATTAAATATAATTATAAAATTATATATTTTTTAAATAAAGCATAAAATGAAAATTTAAATATTTTATAAAATATATTCTGAAATTATACAATTTAATAATTTAATTTAACATAACTATTTTAAAATTATTCTTTTAAAATTAAAAATTAAATTTCTGAAATTAAAAATAATACAGAATACTTCAAAAAGAAATAATAAAAAAAATCTTAAATTACCTGGCACAAATTTTTCTATATATTTTATATTAAGTTTAATAAAATCAGTATTAATCTATAATATATAAGCATTTATTTATTTATTTATTTATTTATTTATTTATTTATTTATTTATTTATTTATTTATTTAATCTTTTATTCATTTATTTATTTATTTATTTATTTATTTATTTATTTATTTATTTATTTATTTATTTATTATTTTTTTAAAATTTTAATAATTAAATTTTTGATTAAGCAGACAATAAACTGTATTTTTCCTTTTTTAACCAATCATAATTAATAATTAATATAATTTTTCATAACTATTTCAAATAATTAAAATTATCTATAAAATATTAATCCACCTTGGAAAGAACACGTTATATTATATTAATCTTAGTATAATGTAAAGTTGTAATAGGTAGCAATATTAATTATACTAAGCATACATTTATAACTTCCAATTAATATTTTTTCAACGTAATATATTAATAATTACTTGTTTTATTTCATTACAAAAAATTACTTGTCTTTGTATATAAAAAATTTAATTAATTATTATAAATATATTAATAACAAACATCCTTTTAATAATAATTAAGTTTTTTTTTTTTTTTTTTTTATTAATATTATAAATATATATAAAAATTTAGGACTGGGTATTTTAAAATTAATATATTAATATCAAATGTATTCTTTTAATATATTTATATTAATACTAAATGTATTTTTAATAATATAATTATATACTAATTATATTTTTATAATATAGTTCTATATTAATACTTAATGTATTAATGTATTCATTTAATATAATGATATATTAAATTTTTATATATTATTTGAATAAAAACTAAAATATATATTAAAGTTTTGGTATTTAAAAAAAACAAAAATTAAAATTTTTAAAAATTTAAAAAAAAATTATTAAATTTATTAAATAAAGAATCCGAGAATAATAATTAAAAATCATGAATAATTCATCGTCAAATAAAAAAGAAATAATTAATGAAAATTCAATACCAAAAGACATAGAAGTTGAAAAATATTTAAAATCAACAGAAATAATCAAAAAGAATAATGAGCCAATGAATGATTTCTTTAAAAATAAATATAAAAATGAAGCAGCAAGAAATTGGGATATGTAATTTTAAATTTTCTAAAATTGTTATTTTTATTATTCCTATTACTATATGAATTTCAATTTTTAATTTATTTTTTATTAGTTTTTATAAAAGAAATACTGTGAATTTCTTCAAAGATAGACATTGGACTGATCGAGAATTTGAAGAACTAAAAGATAATGGTGAAAAAAAAAAATTATTAGGTATAATTAACTTTAATTTATAAGATTTTAAAAATGAAATTATAATTATCAATAATTTTCTTTTATTTTCTTAATTATATTAATTTGATATTAATATAATTAATATAACAATTTATATTTTTATACATTTATATTATTAATATATCATTTTAATTATAATAATAACAAGAGGTTGGATGTGGTGTCGGTAATTTTGTTTTTCCTTTAATACAATTAAATCCAAATATTTTTATAAATTGTTGTGATTTTTCAAAAAGAGCTATTGATTTCGTAAAGGTAGGTTTAAACCATAATTAAACTTTAATTTTTGATAATTAATATATTTATAATAATACTTCAATTTTATATATATAGAGTAATGAAAATTATAATGAAAGATGTAATGCTTTTGTTTGTGATATAACTAAAGATAAAATAGTAGATAATATCGAAGAAAATACATTAGACATTGTATCAATGATATTCTGTTTGAGTGCAATTCCCCCAGAAAAAATGGATTTTGTAATTCAAAATATAAATCAAGTAATTATTAGAATATATTTATAAGTAAATTTTTTAAATTTAAAAATTTGAATATATATTTAAATTTTACAATAATTATTAATATTTTTATATATAATGCTAAAGGTTTTAAAGCCTGGTGGAATTGTTCTTTTTAGAGATTATGGTAAATTACATCAATAATTTTATTATTATAATTTATTACTTATCATATATTAATTATTAATTATTATCGTTTATTATTAATAATTATTATTAAATATTATTAACTATATAATTATATATGTACATATATTTTTACTACATAAAGGTTTATATGACCAAGCCCAATTGCGTTTTAAGCCAGGTCATTGCGTTGAAGAAAACTTATATGTAAGGCATGACGGCACTTTAGCCTACTATTTTTCATTAGGTAATATATGTTATTAATAATAGAACAAATAATATAAAAAATGATATATAATATATATTTCTTAAATATTTCTTCTTTTAAAATTTTTTTTTTAATTAGTGTTTTGTAAAAATTTTTGAAAAATAGCACTTTTTATTTATTAATTAATTAATTTATTTATTTATTTATTTATTTATTTATTTATTTATTTATTTATTTATTTATTTATTTATTTATTTATTTATTTATATATTTATTTATTTATTTATTTATTTATTTATTTATTTATTTATTTATTTATTTATTTATTTATTTATTTATTTATTTATTTATTTATTTATTTATTTATTTATTTATTTATTTATTTATTTATTTATTTATTTATTTATTTAGAATATCTTAATGAATTATTTACTCGAAACGGTTTTGAAGAAATTGAAAATAATTATATATTAAAAGAAACAACAAACAGAAAACAACAAATAACTTTTGAAAGACGATTTGTTCAAGCCAAATTCAAGAAGATATAGACCATATATATACATCTCTATTACTTCAAATAACTAATCATTGATAAAATAGAAAATAGATTAAAATAAGATATATATTAAAATAATGTAAAAACTATAAATAATAACCAAATTACCCTTTAAGAATTTATTGGATTTCAGTAAAATATTAATGTATATGTTCATTTTATTTATTAATTAATTTATTTATTAACTTATTTATTAATTTATATCAACATATTTATAAAAATAAATATGGAAAATAATAAAAAAATATTAAAAAAAAAAATAATATATATATATATATATACTTATTTTATACTTATTTTTATTATTATATTATATTATTTTATATTTTTTTTTGTTTATTCGTTTTGTTTGTATTTTTCTTTTTTTTTTTTTTTTTTTTTTTTTTTTTTTTTTTTTTTTTTTTTAATTTTTACATTTTATTTTTTAATATCAAATATTTTAATTATATCATTTTTTCAGTATTAATGTATTAATTTACATTTAAATTAATTAAAGAAAAAAAAATAACAAATATAAAACTAAAAAAAAAAAATTAATTTTACAATAAATATTTATCTATGTGTTTTTTTTTTTTTTAATCATAATTAAAAATATATTTAATTAATGGCATGATATAATTTATATATTTTATACATATTAGTATAAAATTTATTCAAACTTTAAATAAAATGAATGCTTTTTTGTTCATTCTATTGTCTAAATGAATTAGTAGTTTCCATGCCTACAGTATTCTTATCTGCTACTGATGGTTCATTATAGAATTGTGCATATTTACCTTTACGATAATTAGTTGAATCACCACATCCTCTTAATATAGCATACATTTTTAATCCTACTATAAAAAAGTCAATAATAAAATTAGAACTAAATATGCTAAATGACATCATGGCCATACGAACATTGGGAGTTTGATTAAGCATCGATACACAAATTAATTGAACCAATGGACCTAATGATAACCAAACACCTAAAGAATAACTATTTAAAAGAATTTTATTAAATTAAAAAAAAAAAAAAGATATTTTTTTAATATTTTAATAAAATTATTATTATTATTATTATTATTATTATTATTATTATTATTACTATTATTATTATTATTATTATTATTATTATTATTATTATTATTATTATTATTATTATTATTATTATTATTATTATTATTATTATTATTATTATTATTATTATTATTACCATATATGTTTAGCTTCTGCATGTATGTTTGAAATAGCATAACATTTTTTAACATTGGTGAATAAAATTAATAAAAGAAGAAAATGAATAGCATATGGAACAGGTGCAAATACTTGACTTTCACATGTTATTGCCCATGTATAATCAGACATTTGAGTTCTTTCTAATTTATCCTCTTTTAAATACAAGCATACAGTAGTAATAAGACAGAGAGTAAATAAAATTAAAATAAATGCATAAATTCGATGATAACTTTTCCTTAAACCTTCTATATATTGTTTTCTAAAAACAGCATTAGCTACACTCTCAAGTTCTCTTTTATTTTGATTTGTCTGTTTCAAGAAATCATTACCATTATTAGTTGTAGAAACAAAATTAAAACCAGATTTGACATCTACTGACATATCAAATTTAGAAACCCTTAAGGATGATGTTGCCGCTCCTCCTGCTTTACTATCCCCTTGATTAGATTTTAATGATGTAGATGCACTAAAAGTAATATTTTCTGGAATATTATTGATAATATAAGAATACATTTTGAAATATAATACAGTATATACTAAAACGTATCCCATATTTATAAATAATTCTCTTAATGCACAAGAATATTTTGTTGGTTCTCCATAATCAAAGAAAATTGAAAGAAAACCAACAATACATCCTAAAGTAATGAATAATAAATTTAAAATTCCACTAACTTTAACAATTAATTTTTCTTTCTTAATTAAAACATATATAAAGAAAATACATGCAAAGGCAATTCCTACTATAATTAATAACATACTATATACTTTTATAGATTTTCTGTTGATATTAATATTAAAATAAAAACAATAATATTAGTAAATATTAATGAATAAAAATGAAATAAGTGTAATTATTATAAAAATAATAATATTATTATAATAATTTCCATTACTTTAAATTGTATAATTTTTGTTGGTCGCAAATATCACCTTATTATTATTTTTACAAAAAAAACATATGTAATTTATAAATATTAATATGTATTTATCTAATTAAGATTATATTATAAATATGCTTTTAAATCATTTGATTACATAAAAATAAAAATAATAACCTGTATATCCCTCTTCACATGTACATACATTATCTGCTGTACATCGACCTTGCCCAGTTACACATTTATGTTCTTCATCACATTCTGCTAACACACATTTTTTATATGTTGATTCTACTGTATCCCTTAGAATAAGACCCGATGGACATTCTATCATTTTTAAATCTATTATATTGTATATATCATAAGTATATCCAGAAAGAGAAACATACAACATTAATTTATAATCTCCTGGTTCTTTTGAGTAAAATTCTAAATTAAATGAACAATTTCCTATATCATTTTTAGCATGATATTAATATTAAAATATTGTTAAAAGAATTATAATATTTTAATAATGTATTGATAATAAAAAAAAATAAATATATCTAAATATATATATTACAAATTTATTTTATTTAAGTAAATATATATATTTTTTTTTTTGAAAATATTAAAAATTAAATAAAATAAAATAAAATAATAATTAAATACATACCATTCTGGAAATAACCAAAAGTCCCACCAATAACATCAATATTCTCAGCAAGTTGATAATTATTTGGACTCGTTGATTCCTTCGAAACAACTAATGCTTTTACAAATACCATATTTTGTAATGAGAAAGTTCCTCCTTCAAAACTTGTAGAAACTACATTATTATATTCATCTTTCAAACGATATACTAAAGGATCAAAAGCTTCACCGTTATAACTTTCTAATTTATTTATTTTTAATTCAATTTTCTTTGGATCAGATGCATATCTTTCACCAAATGATGCTGAATTTCCTTCAAAAACGCAACCATCAAAAGAAGGTTGATTATTTGTTACATTATATGGAAAATAAAATACACCTCCACCATTATCAGCAATATTATTTTTAAATACTGAATTTTTTATAGATTCCTTCTTATATCCAGGAAGATTAATATACATTGCACCACCTGAATTAGAACGATTTTCGATAAATTCTAAATTTCTCATTTTTAAACTATTACTTTTATTATCTAAATATGAAGTTCCCTTTATATATATTGCACCACCTCAATAAAACAATAAAAATATTGAAATTTTATTATTATTATTATTATTATTATTATTATTATTATTATTATTATTATTATTATTATTATTATTATTATTATTATTATTATTATTATTATTATTATTATTATTATTATTATTATTATTATTATTATTATTATTATTATTATTATTATTATTATTATTATTATTATTATTATTATTATTATTATTATTATTATTATTATTATTATTATTATTATTATTATTATTATTATTATTATTATTATTATTATTATTATTTTAAAATTAATTTATTTTTTTTTAACTATTAATACATATATATATATAATATAATTATTAATTATATCTTGTTATGTTTCTCCATATATATTACCTTGATTAATAGAATAGTTTTTAATAAATTTTGTATTCTGTATATTTAGTTCTATATGATCAAAATTTAATAAAGTTATTGCTGAACCTATACCAGATTCATTACTTTCAAAAGTGCATTGATCAATTGTGCTTTCACCAATATTACTATTAACTGTTATAACACCAGAACAGTTTTCCAAAACATCATCTTCACTATCACATGTTCTAATATTGTTAATGAATTTAGAATTTTTAATTTGGAATTTACACTTTAATATATAAGTTAAAGTTAAGAAAATATATTAATTATAATAAAATAATAAAATGATAAATATTTTTAGTTTATAATAAATAATAACAAAAAATATTTTTCAAAATGCTCTATAAAATATAATTATATAAAATATTATAATATAATAAAAAACATTTACTTCATTTGTTGACGTTTTAATTATTGAACCAGTTTTAGAATTAATGTTTTCAAAAGTTGAATTCTCAATATATAAAGAATTAATATCTTTATCAGAACCAACAACATTTATATAATCGCCATCAATATTAATATCATGAACTCTAGTATTATTAATTGAAAGATAACCTGAAGATGATAAATTAATAAATGATGCACTATCTAACACTTTTTTAAAATTCACTGAATGAACTTCACATTCATCCATTACAGCTGAAGCTGTAGACATAATATTTAATAAACCAATATTTGCAAGAGAATCAATCTCGTGGAATATAGTGTTTTTAAAAGTAAGAGTAGATGATTCACTTATTTTAAATAATGGCAATGATGTCACATTATATATTTCTGAATTAATAAAATTCATATATGAATTCCCCGTACTTCCAGCAATGCTTGGTTTATTTTTTGATAAAGTTCTCTTCACATTTTTAATAACACAATTAGTACATGTAAGCACACTTCCAAAAGCATTATTTTCAAATGGAAAAACAATATCTTTGTATTTATTAATAATAAGTATTAATAAGCATAAATAATTTTAAACAATAATATATCTTATATTTTACTTTTTTTTATTAATTATAATAATTATTTATTATACCAGTAAAAGTACTATCAGTTATATTGATTCTAGTTGAAATACCTAATATATTAATAATAGAAGAACTTTGGGATTCAATATTTTCGAAATTAGAATCACTAATACTATTATATAATTTTTATAATATTATAAATTAAAAGAGATTTTTATATTAAATATTGATGATGATGATTGTTATTGTTATTATTTTTATTATTATTATTATTATTATTATTATTATTATTATTATTATTATTATTATTATTATTATTATTATTATTATTATTATTATTATTATTATTATTATTATTATTATTATTATTGTTATTATTATTATTACGTTAAATTAGAATCTAATATAATGAATAAAATAAAATAAAAGGAATAATAGATAAAGATGTTAATATATATCAATAAAAAAATTAATAAATAATAATGTATATTATAAATATTACAATAAACTTGATATAATGCATTGGAATTTCCCCATAATGAATGTTGATTTTTAACAGTTTCACCAGTAATACTTATAGAAGTATCATATATGAATATTAATCCATCATCTAGACCCCAATTATTAACATATTCATCTTTTATATACAGGATATATATCATTTTTAAAAATAATTATTATTACATATCTCTATTTTTATTATATTTTATATATGATACTTTCATTAAGAAAAGAAATAACAAACAAAAAAACTTACTGTTTTCAAACAAAGCACCAATACATCTCAAATCAAATAGTCCTCTTTCACCACCAGTATTATATTCAAATTTTGAATTTGATACAAATAAAGTATTTTCTAAAGAACCATAACAATTACCATAGTTTATTTTACAATGATAATACAAGGGGGTAATAATCATAATTGATGCAATCCCATGATCTGATTCACTTGGACTACATAAATATTTGTAATATTCTGGATGTTCTTTTTTTAACAAATTTATTTCATCTTCACCAAAATAACAATCTTAATAATAAAATATAAAAATATTACATTTAAATATAAAAGGACATTAAAAAAATTTTAAACATTAATATTCCAATTTAGTATTACATATCCTATTTAAATATATATATTTATATTATGATAAATATTTACCTCCTTTTGTACCATCTATATTATATCCACATTTTTTTCTATTCCATACATGATTATCTCTATTAAACAACATCAAATATAATAATAATGTTTTAATTACTAAAAAATATTATAATTATTTTTCTTTTTTCTTTTTTTCATTTTTGTTCTTTATTTCTTTTTTTTTTTTTTTTTTTTTTGTTTTTTTTTTTTTTTTTTGTTTTTTTTTTATTTAATTGTATTATATATAATTACTTAAAAGTTGAATTATTAATTCTAAATATCAATGGTCTCTTCGTTGAAGATGCCAGTATACCATCTAAAAATAAAAAAATATAAATTTTAATATATTTATTATACAACTATTTTTCATTTCCACTTTTTGTTTTAATTATTTTGAATTTTTTAAATAATTTCAAAATTTTTTTTTATTTTTAATAAAAAAATTCATTTAATTATTTTAATTTACTAAGTATTGTTATAAATATATATAAAAAAATGTAAAAAAAAAAAATTAATATTTAAATAAATATACTTATATAAAAAATATTTATAAAAAACAACAATTATTATAAATATTAATTATATATATACCCTATATCACTTTAAATTCATTTTTATATATTTATATATATTTATTTAGTTTAGTATATTAGTTTGATTTACGAACCAAAAAATATATTATATAATAATTTAATATCATATTAATATTTTTTTATATATAATTAGTTATTAAAAAAAATATAGCAATTAATCATACACTGAAAAACTGTTAGCTAATCTTTTTTTCGTTTTCGTTTTTTGTTTTGTTAATATATGTATATGATTATTGTTGTTATGGTAATTGTTGTCATTAATGTAATTATTAGTATTTAACAATATATATAAAAAAATATATATTTAATATATTACATATATATATATATATATATTTATATAGAGAGAACTATTTTTTTAATTATTTACGTGTCTCCTGCTACATATTCATAGAAAAATATTGATTCATCATAATTCTTTTCAAAAAGACAATTCTCAAATTTATATTCTGGTTGATGATCATCATCAAAAGAAGTGAACTGTACAATTTTAAACCAATGTCGATAGCAATTGGCAAATCTAATATTTTTAAAAGTTACACTTCTGTTCATATAAATTACATCCAAAAATCCTAAAAATCCAATACTTGGACATTCAAATGTAGTTAATGGTTCTTTTGTTTTACTGTTAACTTCCCCTATAAATTCAATATTTTTTTTTAATTCAAAAAATGAAATTCCATAATAAAAAATTTCCGGTTCAAAGTAAGAATAGCATACTTCTGCTTTAGAAACAATGTTCTCATCCATCTTATAAGTTCCTTTTTCAATATTAACTTGGTAAGATTCGTTTTTACATGCTTCCGAATCCCATGAATTTGCTAAATTAATAAGTGTGATGAAGGATGTAGTTAAATTTTTATTTCCTGAAGATGATAATATACCTGTGCATGAATTTGATTTAGCACCAACATTATAAGCATATGTTTTAATAATATTAATATTTAACCATATAGTTAAATATAATATAAATGTAATAGAAACACTGTAGTGCATTTTAACTATATATACATATATATTATAAAAATATTACAAAATAAAAAAAAAAAAAATAAAATAAAATAAAAACTATATAATCATGAATAACTTATTAAATTATATAATAAAAATATTTTTAAAGATTTTTATTTTGAAAAAAGTTAATATAATAACAAAATGATATAAAAAAAAATAATAAAAAGAAAGGGAAGGAAAAAAGTACTTAAAACCTTAAAAATTAATTGTATGATTTAAATGATTCATAAAATCAATCGTATATAAAATTTTATTTTTATTTTTATTTTAACATATTTTAACATATTAATTTTTTTTAAAACTATTCCCTTTTTTTTATCCTAAAAGACTTTTATCTGGTATAATACATTTATATATATATATATAATAAAAAATAAGGAAAAATTATTTAATTTTTAATATTTGTTTATTTTAAGTTATTAAAAAATTAAATAATTAAATAAACAAGTTATAAAGAGTAAAGAAAGATTTATAATTTTTAAACTTTTTCATTTTTTAATATAAAAAAATTTTTTTTTGATACATTAATATTAATATTATTAATATTATTAAAATAATTTTTTATTATTATTATTATTATTATTATTATTATTATTATTATTATTATGATTTTTTTGATTTTTTGATTATATGATTATGATTATTATTATCATTATTATTATTATTATTATTATTATTATTATTATTATTATTATTATTATTATAACACTATTAAGTATTTTTTTATATTTAAATTGATTAAAAAAAAATTAAATATTTACACGATTTATTATAATTTATTATAAATTATTATTTATTAAACTATATAAGGATGGATCATAAAAAAATTTACTACAATAAAAAAAAAAAAAAAAGTTTTTTTTTTTTTTTAATAATTTTTTTTATAGTCCTAAACCTTCATAAATAAAATGTGATAAAGGTTGTTCTCTAATCCAATTAAATATTTTTTCAGAATTAAGATATATATGTAATGAAGATTCATTAATTCTACAAAAGTTCAATAGATACTTATCATCTTTTGATGATTCAGAAAAAGATAGTGTTGAAGATGTGTTTTCAGTATTTAATACTTCTTGTTTTATTTGTTTTTTAAATAACTCCCATACAGTATAATATTTATCATCATAATTAAATGATCCAGTTCTAAATAAATGAAGTTCCTTCAATTTTGGACATGACTGGGCAATGATTTTTAAATCTTCTGGTAGTATAAATGATATACCCAAAAATATTGTCTTCAAATTTATGTAATTAATTGAATGGTCATCATGATTATGTTGATGAAGTTCTAAATCCATTTGACGTTTACCAACATCACTTGAATCAACCCACTGTTCAAAATATTTAGAAGTTTCATTAACAAATGAATAAGAAAATGAATTTAATAATTGATTAACACTTTCAGATAAAACTTTTTTTTCAATATCCTCATATTTTGGTAATACTGATAAAGAACTTAATGTTGGTATCAAATTCAACAATTTAAACAACTTTTCACTATTATAAACAGTTAAACTATGAAGTACCAAACTTCGAATTCCATAAGGTTTAGACAATTTTATACTTTTTAAAGAAAATGAGTATTTATCAGAAGGTTGATCAATATATTGTTGTAGTCGTTGCTTTCTTCTTTCAACTCTCATATTAATATCCATTATACACTTCTCAAATGAACTAAAATCTTCACCAAATTCTTCCCATTCTAATTCTAATTTTTTTAAACTAAGAGAAGAATAGGACCCAATAATTTCAAGTTCAGATATAATTGATCTATTAAATGAAGGTGATGATGACACAGGTGATAATGGAGAATTATCAATAGAAGAAGCAATAGAAAGTCGTCTATTTATAAACAAAGATCTATCGAAAACACTAGAGAGTCTACGATTTTCGGGTATACCTCCTTGGACTTCAATATCTTCTGTAATATCTGGGTTAGCTATATAAAATGATAAATACTTTAAATGGGAAGCTTTGATTAAAAAATTAGCAAGAGAATTATACATAGTTCCTCCTTGTAATGGTTTAATAGATAAATAATTTAAAGTCTTACTACTTAATAGATTACTCAATAAAAATAAATTGGATTTTTCATGTTCAATTCTTCGATAACAAATAAGCTCTAATTCTTCTATATTTGGTAAATAATTATCTTCTATAAAAAGATAATCTTTATCATTCAATAAACCATTAGAAGTATTATTATTTGAATAAGTTTGCGAAGTAGACTCAGCACGCGCCGTTGAATGTAAGGTTTGGTATCTTAAAAAATTAGCTCTTAATGTATTTCTATCACCTACACCAAAACGACTATTAGTTTCATTATTGTTGCTATGATTATTAAAACTATTAGAACCATTTTCTAAATCAAATTTTAATTTTTTCATAATATTTGTAAATACATCATGTTCTAAAAAATTACTAAGGTGTAATCTTTTTAATGATTTAAAATTATTGATTTCATAGAGAAGTTCATTTGGATTTATTGGGTATCTCATATAACTTCCATAGTTTTTTAAAGAAGCACTTAATTCTTCTAGTGAATATTTTATTCCACTAGATAACTTATGAATAAATCCATTATTTTCAACTACACAATCTACAATATTCAATGATTTAATATTTTTTAAGTATTTAATAAGTGTTTTTGCTAAAGAAGGTGATATGAATTCACTTTGTAAAATGACAGAACGAATTGTTGAACTACATTCTTTTATAACTTTGGATTCTGCCTCATCTTGACTTGTATCATATTCATATTCTGTTTTCAATTTCATAAATTCATACTCAAGTTTTTTTCGAGCATCTGGCCCACTATTTAAATATAAATTTATGTGTGATTTTAAATTAGCATTATTCTTATTACTTTTTTTGTCATTACTTTTTTTATCAAAATCATCTACATCATTGAAAATTGTACAAGCTGGTGATAACAATTTATTATCTTCAAAATACTTATTATAGGATGAAGATAAAATTAATGTTCTAATTAATTCAATATAATTTATTAAAGGTATATTTTTTTTAAATAAATCACTATTTTTTGAATAATTTATAATAGAAGGGATTATTTCATTAATTTGAAAAATAGGAATACGTATTCCAAAAGCTGATGTATATTTTCCTGTCTGAATATACTTATCAGAATCTAATGTATTTTGAATTCTTTCTCTACGTTTTGAAATACCTAATATCCATGAAATATTTAAAGTATTGTTTTTCAAAGTAATATCTCTCCATATTATTCCTGATATAATATAAGACCATAATTTACAAACTTGTATGCAGTTTATTAAATCATGTTTTCTGTCTGCTCTGGAATTTATTATTTCAAAAATATATAATAATACATCGTATGATAATTTCGAAGTATTTTTTGGAATATTACGATTCTATTAAAATAAATAAATAAATAAATAAAATCATTATTTATGTATATATATAAAAATATATAAATATGACAATTAAAAATAAAATAAATATGTAGCCCAATAACAAATATAATAAGTAATTTAATTAAAAATGTTCATTAAATTTATTTTTATATTATTATATATTAATATTTACTTTTACGATAGTATTTTCAGTCGATATATTATGATTATCTTGTTTATTATATAAATTGCTTTCACTTGAAATTTGATTTTCTTCGAAAGTAAAATTCTCAGAAACAAATTTTTTAAGATTTCTAAAACTAAAATCCATTATAGTATGATTGATATAATAAATATGAATATTATTTATTTATTGTTTTTTGAAATTAAAAGATTTCCCTCATATAAATATATAATATTATTTTAATATTTATTTTGATAAATTTATATATATTAATAAATGTTAATTATATATAATAAAATTAAAATATAATTATTTATACAATCATAATATACAATATGCTCATTATTATTTATTTATTTATTATTTATTTATTTATTAAATAAAATATGTAAAAATATATATATTAATGTTCAATAATTATATTTTAATTATATTTTTATATTATCAAATCAAGTTTTTAATTTCAAAAGTTCTACTGAAAATATTTAGTAATTTAATTGTTAATATTTTAAATAACATAAATAAACTTTAAAAAATAATTATTTATTTTTCTATTTTAATTATTTATTTATTGTATTTAATTATTAATAATTTGTCACTAAAAATTTTTAAATATTTTTTTGATAAAAAAATATTATATATAAAAATTTAATATATTGTAAAAGAAAATATAATCCTTAAATTCTTAAAGAACTCCCTAATTTTTAATAATAAATACAAATAATATATTTTTACCAGGATATTTACTTATTAAACCAATCATCTAATCGGTTATACTTATAACTGTTTTAATAATAACTATAACTGTTTTAATAATAAAACAAATTAAATTTTTTGTGCAACTTTTATTGTGGCTTATTAAAACAATATTTGTTTTAATTTGCCACGTTTTTTGTTTAATTAAAAAAACCCATGTATATCTTATAATATTTATCAATTAATTACATAAAAATAAAATTTTATTTTTATGTAATTTAAAAAATATAATCAAAGTATTTATATAGCTTATGAAAAAAAAAATATAATTAAAGTATTTATATAGCTTATGGAAAAAAAATTTCTAATATACTTCCTAAAATGTTAAAATGTTTTTTTTTTTTAAGAAATTTATTCTTAATATTTTCATTTGTTTTTAAATTGTTTTTCAAGATATGTCAATATTAAAAATTGTAATAAATAAGATTTATATAAATCCTTTTTTAAACTATTAAATATTAATAAATAAAATCTAATTACCTTTTTTAAATATAAATTATTTAAGAAAAAAGTCAAATTTAAATTTTAACCTAAAATTGTATTTATAGGATAAATTCCAATTTAAGTTATAACATCATTAAATTTCAAAAAATTAAACATTAACATTTATATTTCTATTGAAATTAGTTAAAATTAAAATTTTATTAGGTTATTTTTATTTATTATTATTACCATAAGAATTTAATATTATACACTTTTATTTATTAACTTAATTTTAATTTTTTTTTTTTTTTGTTTAAAAAAAAATATTCTTTAAATTTTTAATTAAAAAATTTTAAATAATTAATTTAATAAAAAATGAAAATTTAATTTATAAAATTAAATAATATGATATTAATTTCTTTATTTTAATTATTTAGAATATTAATTAATAATTATTGAATAAAAAATATATATTATCTTCAGTACAGAATTTTTATTGTCTATACTGTATAAAAAATATTATATTTATATTCTATTTTACTTGTATATGCATAAAAGCAAATATAACATTTAAATTTAGATGTAATATATAGGTATATAAAATAACTATTTGAAGTATGTATGTATAGTTTATTGTTTTATTATCAGTGTTTCATTTTGGTAAACAATTATAACTGATAATAAAGTGATTGGTAGAAAATAATTAAATACTTTATACTATTATTATATTATTATGGCAATAAATAAACAATATTTTTAATAAAAAAATTTTATATAATAAAACATATGATTCATCTTCTATTATTAAATATATAAATAATGATAGTTATAATCTGGGCATTTTATATATATAACATATATTTAATAATAATAAGTATAAATTATTTAGACAAAGATTTCTAAATTCGAATTTAAGAGAAACAGATTTTTGTTTATTTTTTTATGTACTATTTCAAATATTGTATAAAAAAATTACATTGCATGATAATAATTTTATTTACATTAAAATATTCAAACATAGTAACATGTAAATAAACATATAAAATATGGAAATACTTTTTTCTTTTCTTAGAAAAAATATTAGGATATGCATTTAATTATTATGGTCAAAAATTATTGGTTAATAATAGTTATTAGTTATCATTATATTTTTTAACTTGTCCATTAGTACAAAAAAAATTCACATCAAAAACAAAGTAGTTAAAAATACTATTAAAAAATTGTTAATAGAGATTAACTATATATATATCACATGATATATTGGAATTAGAATATAATAATGTGATTTAAATATAAAACTATGAGTTTTTTTTTATTATTATTAATTATATTCTATTTTGTTTTAATATAATATTTTAATATTAAAGAAATTATTTTTCTTTTTAAAGTAATATAAAATAACATAACTAATTGTATTCTGTATTTTAAAATATTTAAATATTGATGTAATTATAGAAATATATTATTAATATATTGTTAATTTATTATTAATGTATTGAGTATTATAATTTATATATTTCATAAAAATTTAACAGAATAATTTTTATACTTAAAAAAGCCTTGATATAATATATTATTGTTTTAAATATTATTGAATTTAAATTGTTTTATTATAATATATTATATATATTTTATTTTTTAATGTTTTATATTGTAGATAATAATAATTTATATTAACTTTATTATATGTGGTTTATTTAATTATATATTATTAATATATTTTAATAATATATAAAATATATATTATGAATTTTTAATTTTTTTAAGAAAATTAAACTTTATAATAAACTATAACATATATTGTAATGTAAACAAATAAATTTTAAATATAATTAGTATTTAATAAGATTTATATGTCAATATATTATTTAATATATAACAATATTAAATAAAATTTCTTTACTTAATTAATATATTAAGAAATTTTTATAAAATATAAAAATCTATAAAATTATAATAATAATAGTAATAATAATTATATATAATTCTATCAATTATTATTAATTATAAATAGAATTTTTAGTATTTAATTATAAATAATAATTTACCCTAATAATATATTTTCTAAATATAATTATATATAAATTTTTTTTTCTTTTCTATTATTTGAAATCTCCTTATTCTTTAAACCTTTAAAGAAATAAATTTTCACTATAGAATATTTTTTAATTACAAAGATTAAAAAGCGAATATAATAATTAATATTAATTTATATTAATTTCATCACAATACATAATATTTTTATATAAAATATATAATCATTTTATATAAAATATTAGAAAAATTGAAATTGTAAAATATAAAATAATTCAAGATAATCTAAAAGTATAAAAAATACTGATTTATTATTGAACATTTAATAATCAAAATTTAAAGTATCAAAATAATTAATAATTAATAATATAATAAAAATTTATAAAAAAGATTTTATAATAATAAAAATAACAATAAACGTGTAAGTATAAATAATCAATTAAAATAATTGAAATCCGTTAAGTGAATACCTACAGCAAAAAATAAATAATAAAATTAATTATTAAAAGTAATAAAAAATAATATACAAAAGAACAAAATTTTTATTCAGTAAAGCAATAAAAAAAAAACAAAAAAAAAAGATATAAAAATAAATTCTTGGTGTTAACGTAAAAAATTTAAATAATTTAATATAAGTATTAATTAAATTTGTTTGATATTTAATAATTTAATTATTGTATTGGAAAAAAAAAAGATTTACAAAAAAAAAAAAAGAGATATAAACAAAAATTTATTAATTTAACTATTAAACATCATGGAAAATTTTGTTTTTAAAACTGGATTTGTTTGTCGTTATTGTGTTTACATTTATACTTTAGCTACTTTTTATTATACATTATAACAAATTTTAATAAAGAATCTAAATAAATAATTAACATATTTAATCGAAACCAATAATTAAAAAAAAATATATAAAATATTTAAACAAAAAGTGAAAAAGAAAATAATATAATATAATTTTCTTTTCCTTTTAATTATATTAATCATCTAATTAAATTAAAACTAAGTTCATTGATAATCCAAGGACTTAGCATTTGGTATAAAATATTATTATATTTATAGAAAAAATATGAATTAAATATATAGTTAAGCAAAATATATAGAAAAGAAGAAAATAAAAATAAAAAAATAAAAAAAAAAACAAAAAAATATTAACTAATATATTTCTTAACAAAGATAAAAAATTAATTTAAATTATAAAAAATTATAAAATATTTTTAATTGTTAAGAAATATATTTAATATATAATTATTTATTAATAATTATATATAAATACAATATAATATTATTTAATAATTAATCAATAATAGAATTAAGAATAAATTTATTATAAAGTTCAAATATTTATTAATTTTGAAAATTATTAATATAATATAATGGTCAAAATGGAAAGTTCAGAAATTAATGTTGCAATAAACAAAGTTGAAGAATCCGTTAATAAAACAATGGATGACAATGAAAATATTCTTACAATAGTATTTCCAACACTTGTTATAATTTTATTATTGAAGAAAATGCTTAAATGTAATAATCAAAATGAAAAATTATGTATAAATGATGATAGTAGTTCTATAAGGTCATTTATTAAAGAAAATAATGGTAATAAAATACCAAAACCCTGTAAACTTTATGAAGCTTTGTATGCGGCAGCAGCATCTTCACAAGTAAAGAATATTAGTTTTTCATTAGATAATAATAAGCATTGTTCTCATATATTAGGTCATAAGCATAGTCATATTCATTCTTTCTTTTCTTTATATAATCATTGTGGATTAAATGGTGTTAAAAAGTTTTTACATTACAGTATAATTCATTTTACACCATTATCATATACTATTACAAGTAAAAAGGAAATAAATTATTATAAAAAAAGGCTCATTCAGGAAGAAAGAAGAAATAAAAAATTAGAACAACGTCTTTCATTGTGGATAGCTAAAAGTGAAAAGCTTTATGAACAATTAGAAATTGAAAGAGAAGCACGTAATATATCAGAGAATTGTTTAAAAGAATCAAATAAGAAATTAGATAAGACTTTAAATGAATTAATGGGTAAATGCGAAGATCTAGAATGTGATAATGAATCATTAAAACGTCAACTGATGAGTCAGAGTCTAAAAAAAGAAAAATTAAATACATATAATTACACATTGAATTCAAAGTCAAATATGACTGAAGAAGAATTGTTTCATTTTAATGCTTTTGACTTTAATTTTCCAATAAATGAAATAAATAATAATACTGTTGTAACTTCATGTCAATCAAATGTAAATAATGAAAATTATATTAGTGATAGCGAAAGTGACTATGAATATGAAAATGAGACTGGTAATATTATTTTATCAAATAAATATTCTAATAGTGAAAG
Source organism: Anaeromyces robustus (assembly GCA_002104895.1). NCBI lineage: Eukaryota > Fungi > Neocallimastigomycota > Neocallimastigomycetes > Neocallimastigales > Neocallimastigaceae > Anaeromyces > Anaeromyces robustus. The sequence continues at coordinate 44,382 of MCFG01000145.1, read as the reverse complement.
CAAAGCATTAGTGAATTCTGTCATTTTTAAAAGACAAGAAGAACAACGTCAAAATGAAGAAGAAGCCAATAAATTATTAAGTGATTTAGACCAAAGAGGAATGGATGATTTTATTTTAAAAATACAAAAAGGTGAATATATTTTTAAGGATGTAGCTACCTTTTTACTAAATCAAATGTTTATTTCTGAATTAGATGTTGTTCAAGTTTCTATTGAATTAGACCAATTTGTAAAGAAATGCAATGCTAAGAAAAAGGATGTACTTTCATCTATTGTGGAAGTAATTTGTAGAATTATTGAAAAAAATAAACAAAAGAAATTGAATATATGTGCTTTTAAAGTTATTCAAAAATATATAGCATTATTTCAAGAGTATGTGGGTAGTACTAAAAAAGATAAACTTCAATTTTTAACACTAGTTTTTAGACACTGTAAATCTAATAATGCGATTAAGCCATTATTTGTTAATATTATTGATAAGCTTTATAATTTGAATATTATTGATGCTTCATCTATTTTAACATGGTATAATTTACTTAATAAGGAAGATTTAAAAGATATATTAGATAAAAATGAAGATTTCGATAACTTTTTAGAAAATTTGAACTTTGAAAATTTTAAGAAGAATATAAAATTGAAGGAAGAATTTGATAATTATGGTGATTTTAATGATAGTGGTTTTTGTAGTAGTGATGAGGATGAAATGAGTGATTGGGTTTCTAATGATGATCAATTTCAAGATTTTGATATTGAAGAAGCTTCATTAGATATTGACCATTCTTATTCATCTGAAAAGTTAGAAAGTAAAAGTGTTCCATGTCATTGTTGTAACTGTAGTCATAATGAAGATTATGATTCTTCCAAAAATATAAGTCATGTTCGTTTCATTTTAGATTATGAACAAGATGTTCCTTCTGATCATTTATTATTAGAAGAAAATAGTAATAAAGATATAAATTTAAATGACGATAAAGAAAATTCAAATACAAGTACTTATTCTTCTGATAATTCTGTAGATGGGGATTATGATCGTTGTCTACTTGATATTGTTGAAGATTTTGATGAAGAAGAAAGTGTTAGTTTCTTTATACAAGATATTAACAATGAGCCAATTTTTTCTAATAAAATTATATTGGATGAAGAATGCTGTAATTATACTGATCATAGTAGTGCATCAAGTATTGTCATAGAACCTATGGAAAGTCAAGATTATTCATTAGATGAGAGCAAGAATAAGAAATCAAGAATATTATCTTGTGACCAAACTGAAAATAACTATTATAATGAAAAGGAAGAAGAATTACATTTATCTGATAATTCATTTATAGAGCATGAATCATTATCACAAGAAGAAATAGAAGAAGATATATGTATTTTAAATAAAAATTTATTTAACGGTCAAAATCATGATTTGTATAATTTTGATAATGAAAAAAATGAAGATGATGATGAAGAATATGAATATGAAGAATATGAAGATGAGGAAAATGAAGAAAATGAAATAAATGATATCGATTTTGAAATTTGTTTTGAAAGAAATGTAAATAATTCTAGTGAAGAAGAAGATGATGATGATGAAGTAGAAGAAAATAATAATGATGATGATGATGATGAAATAGAGTTTTCGAATCAAGAAAGTGATGAAGAAAGTGATGAAGAAAGTGATGAAGAAAGTGATGAAGAAAGTGATGAAGAAAGCGATGAAGAAAGTAATGAAGAAAGCGATGAAGAAGATGAAAAAATAGATTTCGAAATATGTTTTGAAAGAGAGAATGAAGAAGAAAACAATAAAAAAGTAAGTAAAATTATTCTACCTTTTACAGTTAAAGGTAAAGAAAATATTAATTCAATAAAATTTGAATGCAATAATGAAAATGATCATGAAGAAAAAAACAAAGAAGAAAAAGAAAATGTTGATAGTTTTATACAACAAAAAAGAACTATTGATAACGAATTTTGTAATATGTTTTCAGGAGAAAAAAATCTTTTAAATCATGATGATAAATCTTTAAATTCTGAGAAAGTATATGCGATGAATTCGAATCCAAATTCAGATATCAATGATGAATCAGAATGCGAATCTGATTTATATTCTGATATTGAAATTGTTTTTGAATCCTCTGATGCTGAAACAGAATATTCAGATGAAGACGAAGAAGAAGATAGTACATATGATTCTGAATCTGAAGGATCTGATACTGAATTTGATGATGAGAAAATTGAAAAAATAGCAAATCTTCGCTCAATGCTTCCATCTGATGATTATACAATTATGAATAATGAAGAAAAGGAAAATTATTCTACTTCTGAAAGTATAGAAAAGTATCAAGATGTTAAAGATAATAATAATAAAAATAATATTAAAAGTGATGGGATAAATAGTGATCTTGATGAAATTATTTATGATAGTGATATAGATATTGTATTTTGTTCATCTGATTGCACAATTGAAATATCTGATGATCAGGGTGAAGTGAACTATTGTAATAAAAATTCAAATAATCAGACTTGCTATAGTTCATCTCTTTGTAAAGAAATTCAAATATTAAAAGAAAACGAGGAAGTAGAAAAAAATGCAAATTTATACCCTGATTTGGAAAAAATAAAGGAGGATGGAAAGAAAAAATATCATAATAAAAATATTAAAAGGAAAAATAATTTTCTCAAAAAAGATATCAATCTTCAAAATTTTATAAAATTATATTTAATTAAACCTGAAATTAAATATGAAATAGAAGATATAATAGGAAAATATACTGATGAAATTAATGAATCATCTACTAATTCATCCAATCAATCATTATATAAACATTGTCAAAAAAAACTTTTTGAAAATTCAAATAAAAAAGATAAATTAAAGAAAAATACAAAAAAATCTAAAAAACATTGTTTAAAAGATAAAAATTTCTTAAACAAAAGTGTTATTAGAAATTTAAATAAATAAACATACATACACATACACACACATACACACACACACACACACACACACACACACAACAAAAAATAAAAGAATAAGCAAATAAAAATAAAAAAAAATAAAAAAAAATAAAAAAGCTAAAATTAATAATAATAATAATAATAATAATAAACCGAAAAAAAAAAAAAAATATTTTTAATGGAATAATTAAATATATATTAAAACATAAACGCCATATATATAAAGATAAGATATTAATCATATCATAATATATAATCAGTAATATAATTAAATTATTTTTACAATATTTCGCCAGTCCGTTAATCTTAAAAACAAAAATTTCATATTTTAATTATATAATGGGATATATCTTTTTTTTTTTTAATACTATTAAAATAAATTCATTATAACGATTTCTTTATGTAGTAATATTTTAAAAATTAATGTTTCAAATTTTATTGCAATACTTTAATTTAAAAAAAAAAAAAATAACAAAAAAATTAAATTTTATTTTTCAATAAAAAAAAACATATGGTATTACTTTTTAAATTAAAAAAAAAAATTATTATATATTTTTTTTTATAATTTATATTTTTTTTATATTTTATATTTTTTTATATTTTATATTTTTTTATATTTTATATTTTTTTTTATATTTTATATTTTTTTTTATATTTTATATTTTTTTTTATATTTTAAACGTTTTTTTTCAGCTTAATATTTCATTTTAAACTAATTTTTATTTTTTTTTTTTTTTTTTTTATTGTATAGCTTTATATAGCTTTATTTATTTTTATTTAGAAAAAAAATAATAAATAAAATAAAACAATTATTATATTATGAAATAATAACATTTTTTTATTCATATTTTTAAGTGTTATTAAAAATTTATAAAATTAATTATAATTATATAATTAATTTCTTTATAATAAATTTTATTTTTTTTTTTTTTATGTTATTTTTATTATTTATTTATTTATCTATCTATTTATTTATTTATTTATTTATTTATTTATTTATTTATTTATTTATTTATTTATTTATTTATTTATTTATTTATTTATTTATTTATTTATTTATTTATTTATTTATTTATTTATTTATTTATTTACTTTTGTTATTAATCTAAATATTAACCTTTTTTTTTATCATTATTATTTAGATATATATTATTGTACATATAAACTAAATAATGATTGGCTTATATTAATGTTATATCAAATATTACATTTTATTTATATTATAAATGAAATACTTTTAAATATTAAATAAATATATAAAAATGTACAATATATATGATAATGAATATAATTGTTATTAATACGTATTGTATATATTTTAATAATGTTATATGTAAATAATGTATACATTTTCAATAACCACTATATATTTGTTGCCTCCACTACAAATATATTATAATATTATTTAATATTATTATATATTTGTATTTAGTTAATATATAATATATATATTATGAGGTATAATATGTATTGTATATATTATTAAAACATGAAATTATATAATATAATCAATTGTGTAATACACTTTTTTAATTATATATATTTGTTAATAATAATTTTTGTATTATGTAATTTATATATTATATAATTTATATATCATATATATTATATAATATAAAAATTATTATAATAACAGTAAAAAACATATATATATATTAATAAATTATAATATATTATAAAATTGGTTTTGATAATTTATTAATAAATTTTAATATATCATCATTTTTTAGTTTTAAAAAAAAAAAAAATTTTTATGTATTTGTTTTAAATAAAACAATTATTTATTTATATTTAAAATTTGTAATCTTTAATTTTTTAATTTTATATATAGGTAAAAATAAAATGTAAAAAACATAAATAAAGAGAAAGGAAGGGAATTGGAAAGATAAAAATATGATATATTATAAAAGGAATGAAAACAAGGAATATTAATCTTTACATACATATAAAAATTAATTTATTATTATAATTGATGGTGTAAAAATGTAAACAAACAAAAATTTTCAATCTATTGTTTATTTTATAAGGATATATATATATTATTAATTACTACATTTCTTAAATAATGTAAATCAGTAAAGTTAATAAAATTAAAGGAATAAATAATATGAATAAACAAATATTCAGGAATTGTATTAATAATATTAAAAATGAAATTTATATAAAATAACAAAAATAAACAAAACAATCAATCGTATTAAAGTATGAAGTAAAAAAAAAAATAAAATAAAATAAAATAAAAAAGAAATAAACAATAAAAACATATTAATATAAGTAAAATAAATATATTTAAGAGGATATTTAATATTCATCTTCGAATAGATAACAGAAATGTAATATATTGGTTTTATAATAATACTATTTGAAATAAATTTTAAAACAATATTATTATATAATTAATAATATCCAATAAAATAGATTTATCAATATTAAATAAAAGTAATCAATAATATAATTATAGTAATCAAAAATAAGAAGAATATCAATAATAATGCATCTTAATTAAGTTTATATTATATTTAAATAACATTTATTATTATAAAGAATATTTGTATGATTATATTATTTTTATTTTTTTTTATTTATTTATTTATTTATTTATTTATTTATTTATTATAATTTAAAGTATCATCTACAAAAACATTTATTTGAAATATATTTAATATTATCTAAAATGCTTAAAAATTATTAAACCATCTTATATATGATTTTATCTTTCTTCTTCCTTCTTATGTATACAATCCTTAATTTATAAATTATTAATTAATTATTTTTTTTTATTATTTTTATTGTTTATAATTTTATATTTTATTTAATTTAATCTTTAACAGATAATTTAAATATAGAAAATGTCAGCAGGTAATATCATATTATTAATGTAATAAATATTTTTTAATAATACAAATATATAATTAACTCTTTTTTTTTATATATAACTTTTTAATTTATATAATGTAGAAGTTGAACAAGTATAGTATCCCAGAAATACATATAAATAATATATAACATATTTTTTAATTGCTCAATAAATTAATTATTTATTAATTAAATTTACTATATATAATTTAAATTTAAATTAAATAAATTAATTATTTATTAATTATAATTATATATTATATTTATAATTTATAATCTATAATTTAAAATTTAAATTTAAATTAGCCACAAATTCCAATTGTTAAGAAGAAACCAAATTGCTTTGTTGGTTTTGCTAATCTTCCAAATCAAGTACACAGAAAATCAATAAAGAAAGGTTTCCAATTTACTCTTATGGTTGTTGGTAAATATTACATAGAATTTGTATTTACATTTAATAGAATATTTAATAGAACATTTTATTTAATGTTAAATCTAAATAAGATATAATAATGAATTTGATGATAAAGTAATTTAATGAATAATATAATAAAATTAAATAAAACAATAAATTATAAATTATAGGTGAATCTGGTCTTGGTAAATCAACTTTAATCAATACTTTATTCAACACTTCTGTCTACCCAAACAAAGAACATCTCGAAGCTGAAGAACCACCAAAGACTATTAAGATTGAAACTATAACAACAAGTAATTTTATAATCAATAATTAATATTATAATATATCTTTAACAAGAATTTCAAAGGAAATAATTATTTAATATTATATTATATTATATTATAATATTTTAGATCTTGAAGAAAATGGTATCAAATTAAAATTAAATGTTATTGATACTCCTGGTTTTGGTGATTTTGTTAATAATGAAACTAGTTGGAAACCAATTTTAGAAGAAATTGAAACTAGATTCGATTTATACTTAGAACAAGAAAACAAGGTTAACAGAAAGAAGATTGTCGATGAACGTGTTCATGCTTGTTTATACTTCATTGCTCCAACCGGTCACTCGTAAGTACCTTTAAAATGAAAATATATAAAACAGTTGAATTTAAGTTGAATTTAACATAAAATTCCTTTGTTTGCTAAAAAAATAATTTTTTTTTAAAAAATAAGTTTAAAACCACTCGATATTGAATTCATGAAAAGACTTCATCATCGTGTTAACCTTATTCCAGTTATTGCTAAGTCTGATTTATTAACTGAAGAAGAAGTTGCTGGTTTTAAGGCTAGAGTATATATCGATAAATATAGATGTAGCAATATAAATGAAAACTAATAATTACAAAAAATTTTTAATTAAAAATAAAAAAAAAAACTAAATATTTATAATATTTATATTTATATTTAATGTAATATTATTGTAATATATTTAAAAAAAAAAAAAAAAAAAAAAAAAAAGATTATGGAAGATATTTCATACAATAAAATTCAAATTTACAGACCACCAATTTATGAAAACGATGATCCAGAAACTCTTCAAGAAAACAAGGAAATTGTTGTATGTATTATATACCTTATAATAATAGATTCAATTGAAATAATTATATATATATATATTTCTCATTCTCAATTAATTTTTAATGATTTTTTTTTAAATAATAAATTTATAGCTTAGAATGCCATTTGCTGTAGTTGGTTGTGATAAGGAAATTGAAATGAAGAAAAAGAAGGTCAGAGGAAGACAATACCCATGGGGTATTATTGATGTTGATAATGAAGATCATTGTGATTTCATTAAGCTTCGTCAAATGCTTATCAGGTATATTTAAATATTTATAATGATTATTCAGTTATATATAGAGAATATAATATATTATTTTTAAATATTTGAAACAATAAATATTAATTTTTTTTTAAAAAAAAATATTATTTATTATTTAATATTTAATAAATTTTTATAGAACTCATATGGAAGAATTAAGAGAATACACAAATGAAGTTTTATATGAAAATTACCGTTCCAACAAACTTATTGCTTCTGGTAATGAATTTGGTGATGGTGGCAAGTAAGTAAAATTATAATATTAATTTTTTTTAATAAAAAAAATTTTAAATTATATAAAATAACTAAACAAATAATGACATGTTATTAATATTAAACTAGTCCATTAGCTAGATTTGAAGAAGAAAAGAGAGCTCATGAAGCTAAGATGACTAAGATGGAAGCTGAAATGAAAATGGTTTTCCAACAAAAGGTTCAAGAAAAGAAGAACAAATTAATGCAATCTGATGCTGATGTACGAATATTTAATTATATTTAATATTTTTTTATAAATATTATTATATCTTAATTATTATGATTAACTATATATAATTAAATATAAATATAATTATTTATATTTTTTATGATGGTTATTTATTCTTTATTTATACAATATTTTATTATTTATATATAAATTAGCTTCATGCTCGTCACAAGGAAATGAAAGAAAAACTTGTTAACCAAAGACGTGAACTTGAAGAAACTAAGAGACAATTAGAAAGTGGTGCCAGACCAGGTACTCCAGAAAAATCAAGAAAGGGAAAAGGTTACTTCAAATAAATTGAATAATAAATAGACTATTTATAAATCTAAATACAATACAATATTGAAAAATTCAAAATCGAATGATAAAAAAAATTAAAATCAGAACATAAAAAAAAAAACACAATAAATAATAATAATTAAAAATAAAAATTTAAAAAATAAAATAATAAAATAAAATGAAATAAAATAATAATAAATAAATAAATAAATAAAAACAACAAATCATAAAAAATATTATTGTAATAATTTATTTTATTAGATTATTAAATTAATAGAAAAAATGCATATTTCATATAACATACACTGAACATTTTCAAAAAAAAAATAAGAAATAAAAAAATAAAAAAAGTAAAATAAAATAAAATAATATATAAATATATATATATATATATATAAAGAAAACTGAAAAAAAAAAATACTTTTTTTAAAAAAAAAAAATAATAAATTTTTTTCTTTTTTATACAAAATAAATATATATAATATAATAGATTTAAAAACTAAAAATAAATAAATAAAAAATTAAATAAATAAATATAAAAATAAATAAATAAATAAATAAATAAATTAATAATAAAAAAAATATATAATATATATAATATAAGATATAGATAAAATAAATTCATTTGTTATATTATATAATTTATTATTATAAATCGTTGTTATTGTTATTATTGTTATAGTTAAATAATAATTTTGAAATTAATAAAAATATTGGATATAGTAATATTAAAGTAGAATAGAAAAATAAAAAAATTCATTGTGATTATAAAGTAAAAATGGTTGATAAAATGGATAGAATTAATTAAAAAGAGTAATCAAAAAAAAAAAAAAAAAAAAAAAAACATTTTTGAACATTGAATTATGTTTTACTTTTAATTAAATTATATATTTTGTTTTCATTTGATGTTTTTTTTTTTTTTTAAAGTAAAAATTAATAACCTAGAAGTTGTCTTTATGGAAGTTAATTATAAACTAAACATTTAGTTGATAATATTAATAAATTTCTTAATATATTAATTAATAACATAATATTGGGATTCAAAGTAATTGTAATTCATCATAATTATTTCTATATCATTATTTTCTTTATATTAAAACCAATTAATAATAACTTAGATATCATCAAATTCCTATAGATATTAATATTAATAACAAAAAAACAATATCTTAAATTTAATTATTTTTTTTTTTCAAATAGATTGTTTTTCAACAATTCTACAACAATTAATTTAATAAAATCCAATAACAATTTAATAATTATATTCACTTTAAATAATTCACTTTAAATAATACTAGCAATTATTATAGATGATCTTAATCAATAATTACTAATAATTTTTATAGATAATGATCTTAATAATTTTAATTTAGTTAATAATTTTTAATAACCAATAATTTTAACTAAAAATAGCATTTATATTATAAATAATTATTTTTTTTTTTTCTTTAGATATTTGAAATATAATATTTTTTATTTAAATATATAAATTAAATATAATTATTACTTGGTTAATATAATTTTTACATTAGTTAAACCATACATAGAATAATTAATAATTAATTAAAATTTAAGTATATCAAATAATCAATTATCATTCATATTATTATATTTTAAAAAAAAAATACACTATATCATATATCATATATTATTTTTTGGTTAATAAAAAAAACTTTTTATTAATAATTAGAATAAATTAGAATAAATTATTGTAGGTAGTTTATCTTTTCCTATATATATGAAATATTAAAATAACATATTTTCTTATCTTATTTAATATTTTATAATAAACAAAATTATAGTTTTTAAAAATAATTTTGTTTATGATATAATAATAAATAATGTGTTATTTCAATATAATTATATTTTTATACATAAAAATTTATTATTAATAATAAATTAAAAATTTGTAGATTAATATTTGTATTAAAGGATTAGTGTTTAAATTATATAAATATTAAAAATGATGGGTATAAATAAAATTTTTCCTTTATCATTTAATAAAATAAATCTTTGAAATAGTGATATATTAATATATAATTTAAATTATAACTATTAAACTAATTAAATGAGTTATTAATTTCTTAAATGATTAATGTTTTTTATTCAATATTCATATAATATAATAATAATAAAAAATTAATAATAATAAATAAAAGAAATAATAGAATACTTTGTATATATTATATTACATAGTACGCTTAAATATATATATTTTTATTTATTATTAAATAATTAATATGAAATGAACTTATAAATTTATCAAAAATATATCGAATTTTTTTTTTTAATTATAAAATATATGCATTAAACAAAATTAATATAAATGATTTTTTGATTTGATTTTTTTATATGTATATATTATTTTTTGCTTTATCTATAATTAAAAAGGATAAAGAAATAATGAAATAAGAAGAAAGCATATTAAAATAAAATAGTAAAATAATATAGTAATTGTAAAAAAAAGGGAAAAAAAATTAAATTTTTTAATATTATGAAAACTCTTATTAGAATTATTAGAATATTCATGAACCAACTGTTAAAATTTATTTTATTTTAAAAAATCCAATTTATTATTTAATAAAAATGATTATTAAAAATTAATTAATTATTACAAAAAAATACTACGAATTAATAGAAATAAGTGAATCAAAAAAAAAATTATAATAATAATAAATATATAAATAAATAATAAATAATAAATAATAATAATAATAATAATGATAATAGTTTATAATAATAAATATTAATAATAATTGACAACAATTAGTATTATTTCAATTATTTATTTATTATTTTATTATTATTATATGTAATAATAATCTTTTTATATAGTGTTAATATTGTGGATTTTTTTTGGATATATATATAGTTATATTCCTAATATTATTTGATTAAAGAAAGTAACGAATGTACTGAGTAATATAAATGAAAGTTTGAAAATTAATTACCCATTTAATTAAAAGAATTAAGTTGAATAATATTATATATATCCTTTTCTATTAATAAAAGGGAAACCTTTTTAAAAAAGACGATGATAATAGTAATAAATAATGATATTAGTAATAATAATAATAATAATGGTAATATTGAAAGTTTCGTCATTATCATATTGACAATATTTTTTGACAGTATTTTTTGACAATATTTTATATTGTTATATGAACAATGTAAAGTTTATATTTTTAATGAACAATGTAAAATTTATATTTATAATAAAAAGTATAAAAGTGTACTATCCTATTCAATATTTTAGTCTACAAACTTTTGTTTTTATTTTTTTTTTTTTTTTTTAATCATGTTTCCTTTTTTGGTATAAATATTTAATTTAATTTAATTTATTTTTAATATTTAAAAATTTTAAATTTTTAATACTGTTATATATATTACAATTGAAAGGCTTTTAAATTCTTTATATATATTTCATAATTAATTAAACTAATATTACAATATTATTTTTTTTTTATTTATGGGTTTAAAAATTTTTTTGAAAGTGTTACATATTTCTTTTTTTGTTATATAAATAAATAAATAAATATATATATATAAATAAATAAATAAATAAGTAAAAATAAATAAATAAATGATAAATAAATAAATAAATAAGTAAAAACAAATAAATAAATAATAAATAAATAATAAATAAATAAATATATAATAAATAAATATATATTAATATCTGTTTTTATTTATTTTTATTTATTTTTAGATTTATGTTTATAAGTGATATTTAATTGTTTAATTATTATAAATAACTATTAAATTATTGTTTATTGTATAAATATTAATTTAAGTTTTTTTTTTATTGTTCGTATATTATAAAATATATGTTAAGGAAAAAAAAACAATCATATATTAAAATGGTTTATGTATAAAAAAAAAAAAAGAAAGAAAGAACAATAATAATATAATAACACATACTAATACCATACTTACATAAATTATATAATATTTATAATATAATAATAATAAATATAATAAATAATAAATAATATATTATAAGTAATAAATAATAAATAATATATAATATATAATAATAATAAATAAAAACAAAATAATAATAATAAATATTAATATATATTATTAATAAATAAGCTTTTCACCCTACAAGTATTTTATATTTTAATTATCATACATATTTTTTTTTTATTTTTTTATTTTTTATAGTTAATTATTATTCGAGTTTATAACATATTCAATAATATTCATTTATTATATTAAAGTATATTTTAATATATATAAACATAGTATTTAATTATATTAAAAAATTGATATATTTGATATTTTCATTATATATATGTAAAAATTTATATATATTATTAGATATATGTACAATACATTATGTTAAATAATAACAATATAAAAGCAAGTTTATTTTATTATAGAATAATTTATACGATCATTAAAAAAGTTTATATTGTAAATTTAAAGATTCAATATAAGGAAAATTTAAATAATAAATTGGTTTAGAGTCTCCAATAAAAGAAAAAAGAAGAATGATTAATTAGAATTATTAAAATAATAAATACATAAATAATTATAAAAATTATAATGATAATAATATATAAAAAGTATTAAATAATAAATAAAAAACACAATCCATTCATCATTCATCAGTAATATATAATAAATAATAAATAATAAATGAATAATCATTCATCAGTAATAAATGTTAAGAGTAATTATTTTTTTGATAAAAAAAAAAAGGTTAAAATACTAAATATTAAATAAATGAAAAAAAATAAGAACAAAACTAAATTAAGTAATATAAAATTGCTATATTTATACATAATTAAATTCGATATAATAAAAAAAATGGTAGAATATTATCACAATATATGTAATAAATTAAAAATAAATACAGATTCTTTTTAATATTCTTTAATAATATGTCAATAAAATGCATTAATAATATATAGCTAATAGTAATAATAAAAAAATTAAATAATAATAATCAATAATATAATAATTTATGTAATAATAATTATAATAATTAATTAATAATTAGTAGAAAATAATAAATATTAAGAGCACTAATAAATAAGTAATACCATTATTATTAATAAAATATTATTCTCATATTAATATTAGTTTATTCTACTATATGCTCTTTATTATTTATTTTTTTTTGTTAATTATTATTTAGAAAAATAAGGAAAACGGTATAAAGAATTCTCATATTATAACTTTTCTTTCATTTTTCTTATTTTATTTTTTATATAATCTATTATTCTATAACCTATTTTTGACAACTAATTCATTGTAATCATTATCAAATCAATTTGCTATATAATAAATATAATAAATATAATAAATGATAAATAACCAAATACTTTAAAATTTTAAATTAATTTATGAATAAATGAATAAATATATTCAAATATATGTATATACTCTTTAATTTATATTTTTTATTTTTGCATATTATATATTATTTTATCATATTGTTTAGAAGTTTTTTTTTTTTTTTTTTTTTTTTAACAAAATATATTAAAGATTCAAAAAATTATACCTAAATTTCTGATACTTTATTATTTATAATAAAAAATAAAATGGATATTTTTTTATAATAATGATATTATATTAATAGATTGTATTATATAAATATTATATAATCCACGTGATAATAATTATAAGATTATATATAAAAGTATATTTTCCTTTTTCAATATAATAAAGAAATAAAGATAATTTTCAGATAATATTATAGAAATATGAATATAACATATTATCATATAGTACATAATATACAATAAACTACTTTATTATTTTTTATTCATGAACGGCTTTGTCTTTAATACTATCCTAATTGATGTAAAATTAAAAAAAAAAAAAAAAAAAACTAAATATTTTCATATTTTCTGAATAGTTCCATTATAATACATTACTCTATACATTATTACTCTATACATTTATATTAAATAAAATTGGTATTTAAATATATAATTTATTTATTTAGTTAACTATATAATTTTATTCAATCTTCATTTATTTATTTATTTATTTATTTATTTATTTATTTATTTATTTATTTTATTGATTTGTTTACATTAATTTAAAGAAATATTTATTATTTAAAAACAATTGAATTAAAGATAAAGATATTTAAAATATTTTAATATATTAAAAGTATAATTTTATTATATTGTAGATAATACTTTTTTTCTTCTTGTTCGTTTATTTTATTTATGATTTTTCGCTTTATATAAAAAGTTAAATTATTATAATTTTTTAATTAATTAATTAATTGCTAAGCAATTTTATTTTTGGAGACTTTTTACATATATTATTTATTAATTATAATATATAATAAAAATAAATAATGATATATATTATTATGGTAATGGCTTCGTATATTAAATAAATATCAATTAATTATTACCTTTTTTATTTTTATTAAGATTTATTTTAACCAATAAATTTCCAGAGAAAAGTTTCATTAAATTTAATAAACTTTAATAAAAATATTACAATATTTTAATTATAATTTTTTTTTGTTTTGTTTTGTTTTTTAAATATCAAATTTATAGTTTTATTACTGTTATATTTATGATGTGATTCTTCTTTAAAAGAAAATGGAAAATTTATAATTTTATTATTAAAAGGAGAAGAGAAATTTTTAATTTCGAAAAAATTATAATAGTATATTATTTATAAATAAAAAATTAATGGATTAAAATAAATAAAACTATAAAATTATATATTAGTGTTATTATTTTTAAATAAGATTATAAAAATAATATTATATTATTATCTATATTAATTAATCAATAAATAAATATAAAAGATTGTATAGTATCATTTGTTATTACTATAATTATTAATTCTAAGTTTTTTTTAATATTATAATTATTATAATATTAATTTTTATAATTAAATTTATTCTTATTTTTATTGATTATTTCCAATTAAAAAAATTATGCTTTTTTTTTATTGATATATATTAATAATTAACTATTATTAATAATAATATATCTTTTACAATTATAATGGCACATATATTATTGTATATATAATATTATTCTAATTAAAACAAATTGATATTCAATAAATTAAAATTAATTTGGTATTAGTATTAATAATATATGATATCAATATATTAATTAATATATTTGATAATTGTTGCCAGTATATTAAAATTAATTAATGTACTTAATAATATTATTAATATTTTTTTTTTTTTTTTTTTTGATATTAGTAATAAAATATATTTTCAAATATATATATATTATTCAATAATAACAAAATAAGTAATAATTAGTATTTATATTATTTAGTTATTTTTTTTATATTTTATTTCTATTTTATTTCTTTTTAAATTTAATTAATTTTTATTAATTTTGTAAAATTTAATATAAACAATTACCATATATATATTATATTCTATTATTATTAGTAAATATACATTTATATATAACTGATAATTATAATAAATATATATATTTATATACTGTTTTAATTGATTAAAGTAGTTATATATGGATGATTAAATTTTATTTAAAAATTAAATATAATATTAAGATATTTTTAATTTTTTTTATTATATTTTTCTTTTATATTTTTCTGTTTTACCTTATTTAAAGCTTTTTATATAAATATTAAAAATCTTTTAGATTAATTTTTCTCTTTTTTTTCTTTTTTTTTTTTTATTTATTTAAATTCTTTTTAATTTTTGATTTAATGATGATAACATTAGAATATTAAATTATATAAATGATATTATAAATGATAAATAATTTATAAATATAATTAATTATTATTATAATTACTTTTTCGTATTATCATTTCACAATTTTGGAATTTTAATTTTGAATTCATTTTTAATATTCATTGTTATATTTAAATATTAAACTATAACTTTGAAAATACATATTACATATAATAATTTTCAAAATTACGAATAATAAATATAATATAATGCAATAAAAGTATATAATTTTTAAAGATAAAAATATCTAAATCTATTCCATTTACATATATATATATATTTTATTTCATTAACATTTAAAATATATATAGCTTTATTTGAAAAATAAATAAAAATTACATATTATATTTTGTATATTTATTTATTTTTATTTTTTTCAATAGACTTTCAATATTTTTTTTTATTTATATAGTATATATAATAATAGACAAACTATACAGTTAATTTAAGAAATTTAATTCTTAAACAATTGTAAATAATTTCCATATTGAATACTTTTTTTTTTTTTTTTTCAAAAGAAATTATATAAAGAAGTTTTATAAAATTTTCATTTTAATATATATATATTAATAAGAATATTTTTAATATAAATAAAATAAAGAATTCTATTGAATTAAAATAAAAAAAAAATACTTTGAAAAGACAATTATATCAACTAAACTATTAATACTGTAATAGTTTTAAATATACATATTTCAATATAATTTAAGTATATAGAGAATTATACTATAATTAAATAAGGTATTACTTAAAAAATCAATATATATACATTAAAACAAAATAAACAGGTTTTATATGTAATGTATTTGTGTCATAAGTACATTAAATAGTCAACAATTATTTATATTTATATATACCTATCGATTAAATTTATTGATATACTATTACTGTTAAATAAATTGGCTTAGGTATTTATTTTAAAAGAAATAAATAAATATTAATGATATAAAATAGTTAATATTAATAAAATGAAACTAATTTTTATTTAAATTAAATTATATATCATTTATTTTATATTTATTAAATATTATTAATATATATATCATCATAAGTTTTTATCAAACAAAAACATTATTTAGATATTATACGTTTTTATTAAACTTTTTAATAGTTGTGAATAAAATTTAAAAATGTGCAATAATACATCACCTGTAATTGACGACTGGTGCTTTAATAAGCATTTTTCATATGAACAATTAAAACCATATTTTGTAAATCCTGAAATCCTTTTAAAGCAACATGAGCCCAATAAACCTAGAAGTTATTTATTAATTACCTTTGGTTTTCTTTCATTTTTTTTTTTAGCTTTAACATTAATTATTCATGGAAAGTATCAATGTTCAAAAGGTTATTCAAAAAGCTTAGCTTATACTATTCTTATTGGTGAATTTTTCATCGTGTTTGGAAATTGTATCAATCAAGTAAGTAACTCTATAATAATATTTTATTTAAATAATTAATAATACCTTATCCATATAGATTTAATATAAATAATAAATTTATATTAATATATAAATTGTAAAATAAAAATAGTTATAATAATTATAAATAATATTATTTTTTGTTTGTAATATAATAGGCTTTTATTACAAAGATTCAATGTTATATATTATTTTTTACTATAAGTGTTGGAGTACCTTTTATTTTTCTTGGGGTCGTTGGAAAAGTTTTACTTTTATATGTAGAATATATTAATACGTTAAAGAAAGAAAAAATTAATAGTCTTGAAAAATTTAATGGTTTATTTATGAAAAGTGATTTAGAACATATTAATTCCGAAACCTTAAGAGATAGTAATAGTAGTGCAAGATTAAGTTTTTCATCTATTCCAAAAGGTTTTCCTTGTATGAAATATGTTACAGAAAAAAATATATTAATATTAGTTTATACTGTTGATATTATATGTGTTATTTATTCTTTTCTTGCCCAAAGAAAAAGTAAATTTTATAAAATTAATAATGAATATGGTTATTGTAATCATGGGTATGTATATTTAATTTTTTTTTTTCTGAAATAGTTTTATTATTATCATTATTACTATTTAATTATATCTGTGATTAAAATATGATATATATCAATTTCTTATAAAATATTATATATTATTAAAAATTATATATTACTTATTACTTATAATATCTTAATTATTTTTTTTTTAAAAATTATTATGAATAGACCATGGGAATTTATACCTCTTTATATTATTCTTTATATTTCAACTATTGTTTCAACAATAATATATGGAAGAATTCTTTATTTACAAAACAGAAAAGTTAGAGTACCAAAAAAAGTTATCTTTTATATTTTTATTGGTTTATTCATTTTTATTCTTTATCTTGGATTTTCATATTCACCAACCCTTCACTTTAAATTCTTTTTCGTTACAAGAGAAATGTAAGTATATAAATATATAATTTTATATTAAAGCTTAAAAAAAAATTTTTTTATCCTTTTTTTTTTTTTTTTTTTTAAAATGAGTTATAAGTAAAAAAATTTTTTTTCTTATAATTTAGTTATTGTATTAATATTTATATGTAAATTTTTAATTTTAACTTATATAAATACTAAAATATTTTTTTTTTATTTTATATATAATTTATAGGATTTTAAGTGTGTTTGTTATTTATGTTCATATTTTATTTATAGGAGGTCCCGTAAGTATCAATCATAATAATCAAAATTATAAGTCATATTTATGATTAATAATAAATATATAAATAGTGATAAAAATTAAAAATTAATTATAAATGAATTTTTATATATTATGTATTGTAGGTTTATAGAATGTTGAATATGGTTTATTTACAAGAGAATTTAAATAGAAGTATGGATAGTTTAAAATTTGTAATTGATAATCCAGAATTATATAATGAATTTTCTAAATATTGTACTGTTGAATTATGTATTGAAAATTTAGTAAGTTTTTTTTTTTTTTTTTTTAATTTTTTTATTTATTATTAATATAACATATTATAAATATTTTATAATATGAATTAACTTATTTTCATTATTAAAATATTAATTTATATAATAAATTATTTTTAAATATTTTTAAATTAACTTATTTTTCATTATTATACTAAAAAATTTATAAATTTATAAATTTATAAAATAATAAATAAATTAAATAAATAATTAATTAAATAAATAAATAGCTTTTCCATAAAAGAATTACTAAATTAAAAGATGAAATTGCTGAATATGAAAATATAAAATCACATAAATCGAAAAGAGAAATTGAAGATTTTGAAAAAATGAAAATTATTCAAGCTAAAAGACCTGGTGACGTTAAATTTAACCCATTTAATAATGAAGAAGGAAATAATGGTGGAAGTCTTGATGTAATTTATGAATATTATAATGATTACTATAATAAAAATGATAGATATATAAATAATAATTTTAATACTTTGGGTATGACAAGTAATAATCTTAACGATTTTGATGAAATTAAATCGTATAAAAATAATGTAAATAACAATTATATTCCAATAATTTTCATAAATGATGTTAAAGATATTTATAAAAAGTTTATTGCACGTGATTCTATTTTTGAAATTAATATTTCTAATTCTATTTATCAAAAAATTACTAATGAAATCAATAATGGAGATGAAGAATTTATTTTAAAGGAAATATTTGATGAAGCTGATAATGAAGTTTTAAATATTCTTTATACCAATATTTATGGTAAATTTATAAAGGCTCAAAAGAATAAAAAATTATTTGATGATTTCGAACTTATGATTAATAAATCTCCTGAAGAATAAAAATAATATATTGAAATTTTTATTAAAAAAAAAAAAAAAATTTAACTATTATTAATATAATTTGAATTATTTATTTACAATTTATAAACAAAACAATAACAATTACAATAATAATAATAATAATAATAATATTAAAAAAATATTAAAGGAAAAAAAAAAAGATAAAATAAAAAAATAATAATATAATAATAATATAATATATTTTTATATTTTTATATTTATTATTATTATTATAAATATATATTATATAAATTCAATTTTATAATTTAATTCTGATATAGATATTTAATAAATAAATAATCAAGAATAAATGAATGAAAAGAATGTGAAGCGAAAACAACTGAATGAAAATCAGTAATTTGATATAAAATAGACAAAAACTTAAAGTATAATAGAAAAAAAAATTAATTTTTTTATTATTTTATAATTATATATTATTTTTTATTATTATTTGTTATTTAAGAGAAATTAAAAGTTTTAATAGATGCAAATAATAATAAATAAGTAATAAAATATATAATATAATAGAATTAATTGTTAAAAGTTGATCATTATAAATTTACATTATTTATATATATATATTATATATATATAAAGAAAATTATATAGAAAATATTTATTTATTTTTTTTTTTTTTATAAAAAGTTTTTTTTTTAAATTATTATTCAATTAGTATTTATAAATATACACTTTTTTTATTGTAGTTATTGATTTATTTTTCTTTTTTTTAAAAGAAAAAAATAATACATTTTTTTTTATTATTATAAAATGTAAACTATGCAAGTATAAAATATTAAAAATATTAAATAAAAAAATATTTATTATAAAAAATATTATAATATATATCAATTTTTTTTTTTTTTTTTTTTATAAATGACATACAAAAATATTATTGTATCAATATTTTTGTTTATAAATAAAAAATTTACTGATTAAATTATCTATTCTATATATTAACATTATTAATAATCATTAATTATATTTATTGATATACATGATGCATTTTGTTAAAAATAAAGTTTAATATTTATATTTTATTCTTATGATATTATAAACTGGAAGGAAAACATCCTAATCCTTCAAAATGTCTTGAAATTATCTTCAATAAAATTTGGATTAGGGATGGCTACTTTCCCCCATAATTGAAACACTGCTTCCATAGTTTCCTATATACAAAAATTGTGATCCAACTGACTATTACTAACAATTATTGTAGAATATCTTTAATTAATATCTGGTTTAAAATAATTTCCAAAATTGGGATTGATCGTATATTAAAATACGCTCTTACCCACAAATTATTCCGATACAGATTCGAATGATATCTCATTTGTTGAATGGGAGAGGTTAGAAGTTTAACTTCTTTCCTTTTTTTTTTATTTAATATTTTAATTCGATTAATATCTGTAATAAATTTTATTTATTTTTTGTATCTTTTATTACTTGTATTTATTTACATTTCATGTATTATATATTTCTTTCTTTAATGTAATATATATGTAATATATATGTATATATGTCACAGTATGTTTATTTTAAATTAATAGTAATAAATAAAGATTAATCCTAGTCTAAAAAAAAAAAAAAAAAAAAAAAAAAAAAAAAAAAAAAATACCCACAAATTTATTGTCTTAGTATTTACCTAAGACTGAAATTTTCGTTAATACCTACAAATTTATTAGATTTGAACAATTGTAATCATGAGAAATGTATTAGTCTATACATTTCTATCCGTGGAATTTTTCAAAGAAGATCCCTAGCTGGTAAATATACGAATATTACTTTTCTTGATATTAAAAAAAAAGCTTACGATTCTGTACCCCATTTTCAATATATTGACGAAACTATTTTCATCTTGATATCCAAGGAAAAAGCTTTGATTTTCTTTCTAACTTGTATTTATCTTCTAAAGCTCGAGTTCATTTTCTTGATATGTTATCTCAGAAGAATTTCCCATTTATTAAGGTTGTTCGACAAGGTTGTCCCCTTTCACCTATTCTTTCTTAAACTTTTTATTAATGATATTTTGAATTACTGTGAAAATCTCGGTATTAAAATTTGTGATAAATATTACTGTGGTAGTTTATTTGTTAACAATATTGTTCTTAGATGGCCTTCTGAAAAAAAATTTCAAAAAATTTTACGAAGAGTATTGAAATTAGTTGATCTTAATGAAATGTCCTTTGGTATTCAAAAAATGTATTACTATGATAGTCAAAAACCAAAGTTTTTTAACGAAATCTCCTAACTATCTAGAACCCACTTTCAATATTAATATGAATGCAATTTCTAAGTCTTATGCTACCTATCTTGATATTCCCTTTTCTAATGATTTATCTTTAGATCCTATTGTAGATAAAATGTTAACTTGTATGAAAAAAAAAGCGTTATATTCTCTTATTAACTTTTTTATGAACCCAAGTATATTCCATTAGCTTATAAAAAAAAATTTTACAATCTTATGTCATATGTAAACCTTTATACTATGTACCTCTTATTGACTCTAATCAAAGTATTTGTAATATTTATTTCTAATTTAGAAAATTATTCATACATAAAAATTTTAAAATAAATATAAAATACATAAAATTTTATATAAATATGTCTATATAAATAATATTTTAACAGCGTATATATATATATATATTATATATTTTTCATTTTCTATAAAATAACAATAATATTCAAAAATTATATCAATTATTTTAATGTAAATTGAAAAAAAAAAAAAAAAGAAATGAAATTAAATAATAAACGTAGAGTTTTCTTTTTCTTTTTTTTTTTATTTTTCTTTTATTATTATTATTATTAAATAATAAAAAAAATAGATATAGTTGTTTATTTTTAAAAAAAAAAAACTAAAGGAGACAAAAAGTTTAGTTTATGTTTAAAAGTAACAATAAAGAGTACTGTAAATATCTTTCATCGTTATAATACTTAAATATAAATTATTTAATATTAATTTATGGAAATCGATATAAAAAATAATAATACAAAAAAAAGTTTTATATAATCATTTTTTAAAATATAAACTAAACTTTCTTAAAATTTAGTTTCTATATAAATACGTTTTTTTAAGATCGAAAATTGATAAATAAATAAATGCAAATATAAATATATACAAGTATATAAATAAATAAATAAATAAATAAATATAAAATGAATTTCTAAATAATTAATTTAATTATGACAAATAAATTTTATTAATGAAAGGCTAAAACTTTAATTTTTGTTAATATATTTTAATTATATATAAAATAATATAATTTTTATAGAAAAACTTTTAATTTATATATAAATTTAGTATTATTTATAATTAATGTATAATATTAAGTTTTCCATAGAAATTAATGATTCATTTTTGTAATTTGAAATATAATTTTTTGTATTTTCTTTTTTTGTATATTCATTATTATGAATCTTCGTTAAAACCCATGATTTAGTTTTAAATAATTAAATAATAAAATATTTTAGAAATTTTTAGATTTTAACAACTTTCTATAATATTAATGAGAATATCAATTTCATTTTTTTCAATGTAATACCTTATTATAATTTAAAAGTATTTTTATATATAAAAAATTAATATTTATATATAAAAAGAAATTAATTTCTTTTTATTTACATAATAATATATAAAAAATATATTACATATAAAATATTTTTTTATTCAACTCTTTTTTTGGTTGACCTCTCTGGGTAATATTCATTTAAAATTCCTTATTGTATTTATATAATTTATTAATCACTTTAACTATATACATATTTATTCATATTAATAGATATCAAACTTTTTTTTAATTATTCGAATAACTTACATATATTTTAAATAAGTTCAATTATAATAATATATTATGTATAGGTGTTAGAACATATATAAAATGTAAAACGTATTACCTATAATATAACTAAGATGGTACTTTCATAACTTTATATATATATATATATATATATATATATTTAACATATCTTATACTAAATATATTATGCAACTTTCTATTTTTATCAATACATATATTTTGACACATAAAGATTAAATATATATAATTATATCACTAATTATATTCATATTTTTCCTATTTAAAGATTTATTATAATAAATCATTGCTTTATTTCTATGTATTCTATGTAGATATATAGATACATAGAAATACACTCAAAACAATGTTTATATCATTTATTAGATATATAATCCTTAAATTGTACTATCATAAAGAAATAGACTTAAAAACTTTTTCTAATAGTCTTTTGTATTTCACTTTATATTGAAAAAAAAATAATTACCTATAAGATACCTTTAAAATTAGTATTAATACTCTTGAAAAAAAATATTCTTTTTTTCGATATACATAAAAGCATATTATAAGATAAGTAAATATTTGTAGATATTTATAAAAATATGTTATTTTATATATCAAAACACATCTATGTAAGTATAATGGAAAAAATATACATTTTTACGTATTTGTAATGTATCTATTTAATAAAAGATTTTTATTTATTTATCAATTTATTATATAATGTATTTGTGTCTATTATGTCTATTATTTTTTTTTCTTATTTCTTTATTTCTTTTGTTTTTTTTTTTTTTTTTTTTATTATTTTTTTCTAATTTTAATTTATCTTCGTAAATAAAATTAAAATATGAATCTCTAAATAATAATAAGTAATATTTTTATTTGTAAAACAAAGATAATACATACAAATTAATTAATATTAAATATTGTTTTTTTTTATTTTTTTTTATGAATAAAAATTTTATTAAAAAAATAATAATTATTTTGTAATTTTTTTTATTCATTCAAATATTTTATTATTTATATTATTATTATTATTATTTATTATTATTATTATTATTATTATTATTATTATTATTATTATTATTATATTATTATTTATATTATTATTATTATTATTATTATTATTATTTATTATTTTATTATTATTATTATTATTATTATTATTATTATTATTATTATTATTATTATATTATTATTATTATTATTATTATATTATTATAAATATAAAGATAAATATTATAATTATTATAATTTTATTATTATTATTGTAATCCATATTTTATATTTATATAATTACTTTTCTTTTTACTACCATATGTATGTATGTCTAGAATATATATTAAAAAAAATTATAATATATTGTTAAATTAAATAAATCAATTGTTAATATATTATTCATAGAATTAATACTTTCCCCATTTTGTTCTAATAAAATGTAACACAAAATTTTTATATTTTTTAATATTCCTTATTAACCAACCAGAAATTATGGAATAATAAATAATAAATTAATCAATAAATGAACGAGTGTGTTTTTTTTTTTTTTTTTTTTATAAACTATAAATAATAAAAAATTGTTTTAAAATCTTGAAACTTCTTAATGATGACTAATATTATATAAATTAACATATAAATTAATTTATATAATAGATAAGGTTTACAATTTACTTAAAAGAATAAACAAATATTAATTATAAATATTTAAATCAATAAAATAATAAATAAATAAATAAATAAATTGTAAATTTATAAGAAAATAAATATTAAATAAACTTTATACTAATAATTAATATTCATCTTTCATTAAGATGTTAAAGGTTTTATCGAAGGTCTCTGGTTCAATTCTACAGATCTGACGGTTTTCCCATTAATTGGGTTTTTAAGTTAGGTCTTGTTCAATTCGAAAGATAAATAATTCATAAATTGACAATATAAAAAGTCTAACATTTGTAGAATATATATTAGAATACATATTTTAACTCATGGTATTAAAGATTGTGAAGAGTTTCTATGATTTCAATGATAGATGAACATCAATGGTTTAAGGCCTAAGACTGGTTTTTGTTATAGAGTACATACCTTAACTAACTCATATTTAACAGTACATAGAGAGTCAAAGCTTAATCTATATGGCATGAACAAAAGTCAGTATACTCTGATGATTCACATGTGCTAATAAAAAAATACCTTTCATTAAGATAAGTATTATTATTTAATAATAAATAATAAATTATCATAATAAATAATATATAATATATAATAAGTAATAATTATAAATAATAATATAATATGTAATAATTATATAATAATTTTAATTATTAAAAAATATTAATAATTTTTTTTTAATAATAAAAATAAATTATTCAAAAAGTTACAATAAAATAAAATAAAACAAAAAAAACATTAAATAAATAAAAAATAGAAATCAGAAATTAAAATAGAAAAAAAATTTTTTTTCTTTTGATTAAAGTTTAATGAGGATTATTAAATACATTCAGTAACATTAATTAATTAAATTAGAACCAACTAGAATTTAAGAAAAAAAAAATTTGAATAAAAAGAAAAAGTTTTTTTTTTTTTTTTTTTTTTTTTTTCCAATTACTTAATTAGTTATAAATAATTAGATTAATCAATAACAAAATAAAAATTAATTATTAATTTATTAATTAATTTATTATATAATGCATATTATATATTATATATATTAAATAATAGAAATTTTATGAATGATAGAATATTACATTATATTCTAAATAATGGATAAAAATGTAAACATTTAATATTTTTATTAAAAGTTAAACTACTATTATATATTATTATAATTTTATCTTTTTGAAATAAAAAAAAAAAAAAAAAAAGAAAGATAAACATAATTGGTTTCATTATTTTTTTTTAAATCTAATATTATTAATAGAATATGATAATTATTATAATTCTTTTGTTTGTAAAAAAAAAAAGAACAGTACAATATAAATTAATTTATTAATATTGACTTTGTATTTCTTTTTTAACTTTAAATTATTTAATGCATTTATTATATGTTAATGTTTTATTAAGATTAAATTTATATTAAAAAAAATTTTTTTTTCTTTTTTCTTTTTCTTTTTTCTATTTTAAACAATTAATTATTAATTATATTTAAAAAATTTTATTTCTATAACATTTATAATATGAATTGTAAAAAAGAATTTTAAGATACTGGCTTCAATTTTGAATTAGTGAACTATACATTTTGGGAAATAATTGAAGGTTACAGATAAAATTAATATTACACATTTTATAATTAAAAATGTCTAAGTATTTTAATTCTATGATGATAATATTCTTATTCTTATTATCATTATAATATCATAAATCAATGATACTAACAACTAAATATTATTATTATGATATAAAATTAATATAATTAATAGAAATTCAATTAATAATTCAATAAATAAATAATAATACATGCTTTAATTAATAATTAATATATCATATTATTAAAATAATTATAATAGTTGTATCTCTTGACCAATCTATTTATATTAATACTTTATTAATATCTGTTTATTTAATATTAAACAGATTTATATTAATTGAATTATTATATATATTTAAAATAATTAACTAATATATTAATTTAAATATCAATTATTTGTATTACATAACAAAAACAACAACAAAAAAAAAAAAAAAAAAAAAAACAAAAATTTGAAAAATTTAATACAAAATAAATTAATTAATCTTAATAAAGTTTTAATTTAATATATATAAATTAAAAATAAAAGTTTACAAATCCACATTAAGTATATTTGGAATATTATAGAAATTAAAAGTACAACAAAATTAAATAAGATATAAAAATTAATATTAATAAAAAAAAAAAAAAAAGATTTAGAATTATTTATTTAATTATATATAATTATTCTAATAAATTAATTTCATATATAAAATAATATTATTATTTAAAAAACTTATTAATACTTATAATAAATAATGATAAAACTATCATACTAATTTTAAAATTATGGTTTTTTTATATAGATTAAAAATAATAATAAATATGCAATTTAAAAAAAAAAAAAAAAAAAAAAAAAGGACCTAATTCACTTAATAATAATTAATAACTTTGTTCAAGAAAATATATTAAATAATAATTAAGTAATAATATTTTTTAATAAATATTATTTTCAATACATTTTTGTATATAAAATTCTATAATTTATTATACTTCTCTGATTTAGTTAAAATAAATATTAATATAACCACTTTTATAACTTAATTCTTGTTTTTCTATCTGTCTCAACTTTTTTATATTTCTTTTAATATCAGGAATAATTGTGAATAATTATTTTTATTAATTATTCATTATTACTTTAAATTATATAATTTAATTTAAAATATTATAATTAAAATTTATAAATACAAAAACAACAATAATAATAAAAAAAAAGTTATTTTATAATAGTTAAATATTAATTATGTTTACTTATTTGGTAATGGCATAGCCAGCCACTACCATTATCATTGTCAAACCTCTTTTGGAAGAATATGAAATGGCATTGTGGCTTATATTTAATTATCTTGTATTTTTACTAAAATTTTATTAATAAAAATTTTTTAAATGAGGCTATTTATTAAAAAACAATCGCATTTTTAATTTATCCGTAGGAAGGGATTTTTCGGAAAAAAAATTAATATTTATAATCTATAATAACCTTAATTATTAATAATTATTAATCCCTAATTATAAATATATATAATTATTATTATAATTAAAAATTTATTTAAAAAAATATAATATTTAATATAATCGCTATATATAATTAAATATAAACAATACATTGCTTTTTCATTTGTATATAAATAATTTTATATATAAAAGTTTTATTAATAATAATTATATTATTATTATTCATAATACTATTAAAAACAAAATAATTAATTATAAATTAAATATTCTTGGTATTATTGAATTATTCGATTCGTAATTATATATCAAATAAACAAAACATAACAAAGTAAAACAAAATATATATATAAAAAGATATGATAAAATGACCTTTTATTAATTACTTTATATAAAATAATAATATTTAATGTTTATTATTAACTATTTAAAATTCATTCATATTTTATTTATTATTTAATTATTAATAATTAAATATAATGGTATAAATATGAAAAAAAAAAAAAAGAAGTAGCCATAATATCAATGTTTTATATGAATGATGGATAATAAAATATAAATTTAAATATAAACTTAAAAAATAACATTACTTCCGGTTAATACAAACTTTATTATAAAACTTTGAAATATTTATCAGAATGTTTAATGATTTATTATGTAATTATTATATTGAATGATGGAATGTTTAATGTTTTAATAATTATTAATTATTTTTTAATAAATTTTATTTTCTTTTTTTAAATTAGTTTTAAATTTATAGATAAATATAGTAAAATAGAAAAAGAAAAATAATTAAAAATAAATTGGAAAAAGACTAAAAATCGAGACTTTATTTATTTTAGGAAATTAAATAGAAATATGGAAAAAAAAAATTTTTTTTTTCTTTTTATTTTTTGTGTTTATAATTTTTCTTTTAATGACTTGTTTCAAAATGATATATATATTAATAATTTATATATATATATTTTAATATATGTATTATTATTTAATAATATATTCTACAATATATATTATTAATATTTAATAATAAATGAATTAACCTAATAATATATTAGAATTAATATTATTAATATATATCATATATATTGTTCAATTATTCTGTACATATATTTTAATATATTAATATATTATTTATTTCTTGATAGAATTCTTTGTATTATATATTAAAATTTTTTAAATTAAAAAAATATTTAATTATAATTAAAAGTGAATAATATAAATAAATAATTAATTAATAAATAATTAAATAAATATAGAAACAAACAAATAGAAAGTAGTTTAAATAACTTTACCATCAAATAATTATTTATTAATTATTATAACAAAAAATGGGTTTAACGTGACAAGAACATCAATGAATTTAAAAAATATCTAAAAACAATATATAACATATATAATTAAAGGCAGTTAAAGTAATACTGCTTTTTAAATATTTCTATACTAACAACATATCATAATATTAAATATTATTTTTATTTAATCATAAATGTTATGATAAAGAATGATATTATTATTATTATACATTAATAAATTATTTCTTAAAATTAATGAAATTAATTAATTTTTATATTAATCATTGTAATCAATTCAACTAAAAAAAAATTTTTTTTTATTTGAAGTATTAATTAACTATTTTTTTTTTATTATTATTATTATAATTATTACAAGTGTTGATTTTTTTTTCTAATCATGTTGTAAAAAAAGTTAATTTATTATTTTTCTACTTTTTATCTTTTAATTTATGTGTTAAACCAAACATTTTTAGTCTTGGAAGATAGTTTTCTTTAATTAAACTATTTTTGAACTTTAATTAAAAAATAGAACAAAATTTAAAAATTACTTCAAAAATTTAATTATAATTTTAATCTTACACAATTTTATACACAATATAAATATATAGAATTAAGATATTCATTCCAAATATAAAAAATATACAAAATAAATACATAATGCATATATAGCAATATATAGTTAATATATGAATATTGGATTGTTTTAATATATAAGGGACCTTTTTAATTGAAATAAATGTTTATGTTAAAAAAGAAAAAGAAAAAAAAATATTTAATGAAACAAATAGAAATTAAAATTAAATAAAAGAATAATTATAATTATATGTATTTTAATAATAATATAATTATATATATTATTTATAATTATAATATATAAATGATATTAATTTTACGTATATTATTATTAATTAACATGTTCTTTTTTTATATCAATGTTATATAAAAATAATATACATTAAAAATGTATAATTTAACATAAAATGATCATGAATTAACTTTTAGTAAACATTTTTTATATATTATAGGCAGTTTAAAAGTTATTAATACTAAGACAAAGAAAAAAAGGTTTTATAATATCAAATACTAAAACAAAAAAAAGGTTTTATAATATCATTGATCTTTTTTTTTTTTAAATATAAAAAAAACTTTTTATATTTGTTCAGGAAAAAATTTTTTATTTTATTTAATATTTAATATTTTATCCAAAATCAAAAAATAACATTTAATATATAATTTAATGAATACAAAGGGATAGGCTAGTTATTGTATCTCTATGGTTTCAATTATTGTAACTTTAATTTAAAGTTTTTATTTTATTCTTATTTAATAATTTCTAATTAAATAATATATTAATAAATTTCTTTATTAAATAATATATTAGTTATTATATATTGAAATAATAAAATGAAGTAAGAAATACAAAGAGGTTTTTTTTTGTTTTTTTTTTTTTGTTTTTTTTTTTACTTTTTTTAAATGAAAGTTTTATGCTTCATATACATAAAAAAATGAAATAATCAAAAAATAAACTAAGAAATATAATATAATGAATTATAATATAGTAATAAAATACTAATTATCTATAAAAAATTTTTTATATTAAATATTATATTTTATTTAATTATTAGTACATATTTATCTCCATTATGTAATTTTCCCTTTTTTTTTTTTTTTTTTTTTTTTACCCTATTAAAATAATAAACTTTTTTAAATATGATCTAATAAATAATTAAATATACATATTAATATATACATCGAAACACATAATCAATTATGTATTCATATTTAAATTTATTTAAACCTAGTTTCCAATGTTTTATCTTATTTTATATAAAAATTACTGGTTTTCTTTTAATTTAAATTAAGTTTTTAAAAGTAATACATTTTTTAAAATAATTAAATATAAATATTATACAATTTTATATAACAGAACTAAATTTAAAAAAGAATATAAATTTAAAAAGTTATAAATAAAAGAAAATTAAAAATAAAACATAGAAAATAAATATAAAATTAAAAAGTAAAAAAAAAATTTTTTGTTTAATTTTAATAAAAATGACTCTTTTTTACATTTTAGCCATAAATATATTAAAGAATATAGTCATTTATTATCATTATAATATTAATAATATTAATAATATTAATAACATTTTAATAGTATTAAAATAAAAAATTAATATAAATTATATATATTATACTTTATATATATAAATAATTTAAATAATTTCATTTTATTATAAAATAAAGTTTAAAACTTAAACCTAATTGGTTTAATTTAATTTTTTAGTATATTAGAGATTTATTCTGTATACATATTAAATTTTTAAGATTACACAAATTTAATAATATATTATTAATAAAATTAAAATATCGTCACATAATATATTATACAATATATAATAATATATTTAAATTAAATGGATTCTACCTTAGGTATTACAAAAATCATTATCTTTTTTTCATTTTAAATTAATTTTTGTTTTTATTTAAAAAAAATAATTTACAAAAAAGAAGATAAAATAAATAAAAAAAAAAATTTAGACAAACATTAAAGAAAAATTATGATTACACTTATTATATTATTACGTAATTAAAATAATATATAATATATATAAAATAATTATTTTTTTAATTTATTAATTTATATATAATTAAAGTTTTTTTTTTTTTTATTGTTATAATAAAAGGAAAAATATAAAAAGATTAAAAAAGTCCTTTGTATTTTACACTTTTTTTTTTAATTTACTAAAATTATTAATAAAAATATAATTACTATCTTATTTTATAATTTTTATATATAACATATAAAAAAGATAAAATTTATTGCTAAATTTTATTATTTTTTTTATATAGTATATAAAAAGGATAAATTATTTAACCTTAAAATTAAACTTTTGATTTAAAACATTTATTTATATTTATAATAATTTCTGTATATAATCTTTTTTTTTTTTTTTTGTTTTCTTTTTTTGTAAAAATTTGATACCATTACAATTTTTTTAAATATTATTTAATATTTTATAGATTAGACAAATTAGTTTTTTTATAATCTTTCATAAAAATTTCAGAAGAAATAGATAATAAATAAATTAAAAATAACATTTAGTTGATTATTTTAAATAAATAAATATTAATAATAATAAAAAGACAATATAATAATATAAAAATAATATATAAATAACAAATTTATAATTATATCCACTTTTTCTTATTTAGTTTTATATAATAAGATTTTTTATTATTTAAATATTTTGATTTAAAAAAAAATACTTATTTCTTTTTAAAAAATTTCTTTTAAAATTTTAATAATATTAATATTGTAATAAATATTATATAAAAAAAATGAGCACAATTGAAAATTCTAATAACTATAAAGCTCTAAATAGCAATTTACCTTCCCCTCCATATTATTATTCCAAACCATTGGTAGACACGAAATACATTGATCAAAATGAATTCATAAATATGAATTCTTTAGTCTATGATCCTAATTTAAATTTGGGCTCAAAAGATAATATAAAATCACAAACTACTACTACTTCCAATACTAATTTATATATTGATAATAAAATTAATATAAATAACGTAAATGTTATTAATTCTCCAGTTGAATCAGCGACAACTAGAAATCAAAAATTTATAGTAGAACCTAATTCTATGAATAATTATCCTATCATAAAAGAACAAATGAATTCTCCATTTAATAATAATGTATTACCTGTAAGACCTTATCCTTCACCATGTATTAATTATAATAATGGTATGAACGATAATAAATTTCCATCTATTATTAATGAAAATATGAATATAACATCTGCTGTAAATGAACCTTCCCCTAATACAATTATGGTTATCTCTAATGATTATGTTAATCTTAATACTAGTTCAAACCAAAATACTACAAATTCAACTTATTTAAGAGGTTTTATTCCATCTGTACCATCTATAGAATCAAATGCTGTAATTAATTCAAATACTAATAGTACAATAATCAGTACTTATTCTATCCCTAATATTATAAATACAACACCAAATACAGCTCCAATTGCAACTCCAATTACAACTCCAATTACAACTCCTATTGTTAAAAGTCATTCTTCATTTGGAACAAGTCAAAATCCTTTAAATTATTCAACTTCATCTTATGTTAATGAAACTGTTGTGCAATCTCCAGTATCTTATTTAAACGATTATCCATATACTGAAAATAAATTTTTACCATTAAATACTACATTTCCATCACCTTCTACAAATCTCCCAATGACACCACTTCCATCATCTTCATTTACTACTATTAACTACCATCCAAATCCAATTCAACCATTATTCTTTGCTCCAAATAATGTTACCTCACCAGTGAACTCTCATTCTTCCTTTGCTTCTTCTTCTTCTTCTTCTTCTACTACTACTGCTACTACAAATGTCAATAATTCTAATGCTATCAATAATCCATCTACTCCTATTGCTTCTTCCTCTCCAACTGATATGAATTCTCATTCTAATTTATATGGAAATAAAAATGGAAAAAATAAATTAAGTATTATTATACCTTCATCTAACAACACCACTGTTTCACCTTCACCAGTAGTTATAAATAGTATGGGTCCTATACTTTTAACACCTACAAATGAAAAAAATCCAATGGTTCCATCTATTTATAAAAATAATGCGTTGGAATTTAATAGTAATATTATAAAGAATAATAATATTGATACACCCAATGGTTTATCAGAAACAACTTTAATAAAGTCAGAACCAATTAATGAATTACCAATGAAAGAATCCAATAGTGATTCATTAATGCATTGTTACCTTAATGATAATGCTTTCAGCGATATTGATACGAATATGTATTTCACTGAAGGTATTCCAAATTTAGCGATTACGAATGATTCTATTCCATCACCAACAAGTCCAAGTGTTAATACTACTAATACATCCTATAATTATCCTTGTAATAAAATAATAAAACAAAATACTTCTTTGTATACATCATTTTTTGATAATATAACTAGTACTACTACATCCACTACCACTACACTTAATACTATTTTTAGTAATCCATCAGTTCAAGAAGAAAATTCAATTTTCTCCTCATACAAAAGCAATAATAATAATATTAATATTAATAATAATAATAATAATTTAAATAATATAACTAAAAAGAGTCAACAATTGAATTCAAATACCCCAATTTGTATTTCATTAAAAGCTATATCTAAAGAAGTTACTGAATCATTACCTACAACACAATCTCAAAATAAATCAAAAGAAAACAATAACAATAATAATAATAATTATAAAGGTATAAAAAAGAATTCATTTAAGATAAATTTTATAGATATGAGTAATAATAATAAGAATGACAAGTTTGATTACATGAAGAATCCTAACATTAATGTTTTTACTTCCAAATTATTTGTAAATGTTAATAAAAAACAAGAAAAAATTGAAAAATCTAAAAAAAGGGAAAGAAAACTAGGAAAATCTGAAAAATCTAAAACTGGAAAGAAATTAAAAAAAGAGGAAATAAAACAATATGAACAAATTTTAAATTTTGAGAATGAGGAAAATTCTGAAAAAAAGGAAACAAAGCAGAAACAAATTAAAAAACTTGAAAAGAAAGGAACAAAACAACATGAACAAAAGGGAAATTTTGAAAAAGAGGAAAAATATAAAAAAGGAGAAATAAAACAACAAAAATCGATAAAAATATCCGAAGAAAAGGAAGAAACGAAACAACAAGAGCAAAAGGGTAATTTTGAAAAAGAGGGAAAATCTAAGGAAGGAGAAATAAAACAACAAAAATCGATAAAAATATTTGAAGAAAAGGAAGAAACAAAACAACAAGAACAAAATGAAAATTTTGAAGAAAAGAAAGAAACAAAGCAACAAGAACAAAAAGGAAATTTTGAAGAAAAGGAAATAAAAATAGAACAAATTAAAAAATCTGAAAAAATGGAAATTCAACCACAAGTTAAAACATCTGAAAAAATAGAAATTAAACAAGAACAAATTAAAAAATCTAAAAAAGTAGAAATAGAAAAATATAATAAATCCTCTAATAAACCTAATAAAGAATTGGATATTAAGTTTGATATTAATGATCAGATTAAGATTCGAAAATGTAGATATGTTACAGATTTAAATAAGAAATCGAATATTAAAGAAAGTAATACTATAAATAATAAGATAAATGCTTCAATAGAAAAGTTTAAAGATGATACTGTAGCTATATTAAAAGATATTAAAAATACAAATATTGAAAATAATATTAAAAATAATTCAAAAGAAATCATTAATATAAATGATTTTATTATCTCAGTTCATAATAAAATAAAAACTAATATAGATGAAAAGTCTGCTCAAAATCATAAAAGAAGTAATAAAGTTTCATTAAGAAAAAATAATAAAAATATTTTACCTTCCATGAAATTAGAAAATATCATTAAGAAAACTAATGATAATATATCATCATCAAAATCAAATTATAATGAAAATCATTTTGATACTAATAATAATAATAATAATAATATTAAGGCAAGTAATGAAAGTAATGAAATTAAAATTAATGAAAAAATTATAAACGGAGAAGAAAAAAAAGTTAAGAATGTAAAAAATAAAAAAATGAGTGATAATACAAAAGTATTAAAGACTTGTAAAAATAAAAAAGAAATAAATAATAATAAAAAAGTTGAAGTAATAGAAATAGACTCTGGAAAAATAAGAAATGATGATGATATTGAAATAATAGAAATAAACTCTGGAAAAATAAATAATAATAAAGATATTAAATTAATAGAAATAAACTCCAAAGAAATTAATAATGATGATGTTGAGGTAGTAGAAATAATTCATAAAAAAGAAGATAATAAAAAAGAAAATAATGTAAAGGAAATTAAGAAGAACAATTTTACAATAAATATTGTTGCAAAAACAATGAATGGAAAGAGAGATGGAAAAGTTAAAACTCTTAGGAAAACAAAAAAACCAAAATCTAAGAAGGAAAAACATTTTCAACTTGATGATACTGTCACAATTAGTGACGATGAAAGCATGGTTTTGGATCCCGTTCAACCTATTAAGGTTAAAAGAAATCGTGAAGAAGAAGATATAATTGAAAATAATGAAAATACTTCCAAAAGAAAAATTAAAAAAAGAAAGATAACAAATAATAAAGAAAAGGTAAAAGATAAAAAGAAACAAAACAAGGATAAAAATGAAAAAGAAGAAAAGAAATCAGGAAAAAAGTCTACATCATTACAGAAAATAAATAAATCAACTAGAACTAAAAGAAATAATAGACCATATGATCCAGAATGTGAATGTGATATTTGTAAAAAAACATTTTCTCGTAAATATGATTTAATTCGTCATCGTCGTATTCATACAGGTGAAAATCCATATAAATGTGAAATTTGTGGTCTTGGATTTACACGTAGTGATCATAGAGATCGTCATGTACGTCGTAGTCCATGTGGTGAAACTGAATATTATAAGGAAGTTATGAAAAAAGCCCAAGAAGAAAAGGCTAAAAAATTAGAGCGAAGAAAAAAAAAGGAAGAAGAAAGAAGAAGAAAAGAAAGATCAAGAAAGTAAAAATTAAATTAAATTAAATTAAATAAAAATAAAAGAAGAAGAAGAAGAAGAAAGAATTTTTTTTTTATATTAACTTTATATATATATATATAAACCAAAATATCTCTAAAATTTTTTACTCTAAAATTTTTTAATTATCAATAATTTATTTATATTCAATTAATTATATTTTTTTTTTTTTGTTTTTAACTTATATTTTATTATATATATAATTATCATTATATATAAATATAAATTTGTTTTTAAATAAACTAATATTAATAAATAATCATTATCAAAAATTTTTCTAATTATTATTAGTTAAAGTTTTCATTTTATTCTTTTATTTTTTTATTTTTATTTTATTTTTTATTGTTTTTTTGTTTTTTTGTTTTTTTTTTTTTTTGTTTAATTAAACGTGTGGATAATAGAATAAATAATATTGTTAAGGGTTATAAAAGTAGTAATAATAGTATAAGTAATATAGATATATTAGGTAGTAAAAAAATAGTTAATAGGTATAGAATATATATTTTTTTAATTGGTGGTAGAGATTATGGTTTTAGTGATAGAATTAACAATAGTCCATACAAAAAGGAATGGGAATGTTTGTTTAAGTGTCAGACTGAATCTGGTACTTATTCAAAATCCCCATTCTTGTTGCGATCTGCGGCTCTATTGAATGATATCATGCCTGTTGTCTGTAAAAGACAACATATATTATTCAATAAATTTAAAACCAACCTCTCCAGGAACGTCAATGCTGATAACACAGTAGGACAGCCTAGTAGGGCAAATGCCGATCCTATTTCCGACCCTAGTGGAATAGGATAGATCAATTTTACTTTAATTCTATATTTAGAATTAAGGGCTGTATGGATTTATTGTTTTTAAATATTATTATACTTCTTTTTTTCCTCCAGTATTATCTATTATTATCTATAATATTTTACTGGTTTTTATTTTTTTTAGTATCATTTTTTTTCATTATGTGTTTTTTTTATGATTCATGTATTTTAATATTTAAATTCAATAAAGTTGACGTACAAATTGTGTGCCATAAAAAAAAAAAAAAAAAAAATTTAATTAAACATTCAATATTTAATAAACTTTAATATTCTTAAAGAAATATGTAAAATACAACTTATATTATATATATTCAATCTCTAATTGTATAGAAATAATAAAAAAAAAATTATTATTAAAAAAAATTTTGTATATTATATTTTTTATTTTATGTGTAAATATTATTTTTTTATTTCAATAAATATATTAATTAAAATGTACAAATAAAAAAAAAAAAAAAAATAGAGAATACCTATATCGAAAATAAAAAATATGATTTAACTTATTATATTATATTTACCAAAATATATTATTAAAAGAAAAAGAGAAAATAATATTTAATAAATAAAAAAATACCTTTTTTTTAAATATGTATATAATATTTTTTTTTTTTTTTAATAAATAAAAAAAAAAACATTTTTTAAATCTTATATGCGCATATTTAATCTATATACATTATTTATACTCTATATAATTTTAAATTGATGATTAGAAACTTTAAACTATTTATTCATATAAAAATAATATCATTTTTATTTAACATAGAACTAGTCCATTTATAATAATTTATAAATTAATGATTAGAAACTTTAAACTATTTATTCATATAAAAATAATCATTTTAACATAGAACTAGTCCATTTATAATAATTTATATATATATATTTGAAACAAAAAAACTTTTTTAAATAAATATAACTAATTTTTATATAATAATAAAAACTTGGTAATGTCAGTTTAATTAAATAAAATAACATTGAATGTTATATATATATTCTTTCTTTTTTTTTAAATATGTATGACGAATTTAAAATTTAAAAAAAAAAAAAAAAAAAAAAAAAAAAAAAAATATATATATATATATATATATATATTAAATGCTTATTATAATTTTTATAGTTTATGAATACAAACTATATAAAATATAAAATTATATAAGATTGCTTTTCAGTATGAAAAAATTATTGATTTATTTATTAAATAAAAAACTTGAAAATTTAAAAACTTTAATAATTCAAAAATTACATTTTTTATTTCTTTTATTATAAAAAATAAACTTTTATTATTTACAATAATAATATTATAACAAAAATCTTTTTTTATTAAAATATCACAAAATGATATACAAATATATTTAATATATAAAAAAAAAATAATAATAATAAATATATATATATTAGGAATAATAAGATAACGAAAATATATTACTTTTAATGTTGTATATGATATTAAAATAAAAATCTATTATATACCACGTTTTAAAATGTATTTTAATAACAAACCTTTCATAATAATTTTTATTTCATTGATACTATCAAAATTAAGTAATATTTAGAAATTTATTTATATATATAAATATTTTATAAAAAGAATTTATTATATTTTTATATATTATATAATATCTTCAATGAAAACCATTAAATTTAATAATAATAAATGAATATTTCAATTAAAACTTTTATTTATATATATTAAATTCCATCATCATAATATTAAAATAATATAAATTTTTTTTCTTATTATATATATTTCTTCGCCTTTTTTTTAATGGTATACTTTTTATTTTGTGGATTGGAATAATACTATAAAAGTATACGGAATAGTTATCAATTTTGTTACTATATCCTATGTTCAAGATGAAAAATATTTTACCGATATAAAAAATGATTTTAATAAATACGCTCAAGAAAATAATTTAAATATTGAACTTAATATTGTTTTATTTTCTCAAGCAAATACAACATTGAATATTAATGACCACGCAACATCGATAGAAATTATGTTAAAAAAAAATAAATCAGCATATGATCTTTTTATGTTAGATATTGTATATACTAGGAGATTTTCAAAATATGTAGTAGATTTAAATGAATATTTACCACAATCATTAATTGAAAAGTATAGTAAAGGGATTGCATCAGATATATCATTTTATAATGGAAAATTAGTTGGACTGGTAACATAACTATAAATAAAAAAAAAAAAAAAGAAATAAGAATAAGAATAAAAATAATTAATAATAAAAATTAATAATAATAGCAATAAAAATCAATAATAAAATTAATAATAATAATAATATTAATAAAAACAAATATACATATAAATATTTTTATATAATAAATTCTTTTATAAAATTTAGCCTTTATATATTGATGTAAGTGTATTATTTTCTAATAAAGAACTTCTACAAAGATATAATAAAACAATACCTGAAACATGGGATGAATTATTAGAAACTTCAACTTATATACTAGAAAAAGAAAAAGAAAAAGGAAATACTGACTTAGTTGGATATATGGGACATTTTCCAGGTATTAATTAATTAATTAATTAATTAATTAATTAATTAATTAATTATTAATTATTATTATTATTATTATTATTATTATTATTATTATTATTATTATTATTATTATTATTATTATTATTATTATTATTATTATTATTATTATTATTATTATTATTATTATTATTATTATTATTATTATTATTATTATTATTATTATTATTATTATTATTATTATTATTATTATTATTATAATTATTATAATTATTATTATTATTATTATTATTATTATTATAATTATTATTATTATTATTATTATTATTATTATTATTATTATTATTATTATTATTATTATTATTATTATTATTATTATTATTATTATTATTATTATTCAATTACTAAATTATTTTATTAAACAATACTATATATATAATATATATTTTTTGACTTGTGTAGGAGAAGAAGCAGCAATTTGTTCATCATTAGAATTTATTTATAGTTATAGAGATACGGTTGATTCACCGATACCTGATTATTTAAGTGATAATGCAATTAATGCTTTCAAAAAAATAAAAGAATTAAAAGAAAAACTTTCTTCAGGTATAACTAATAAATAATAAAATATATTTATAAATATAAATATTAAAAAACTAAAACATCAACAACATCATCAATGATCAACAATAGAAATAACACTAACAACAAAATTAATAATAATTTAAAATATAAAAATATATTAATCAATATATATAATTAATATATATTAAAATATATTATTGTTTTCTGATATTATTATTAATATTTTATATTATTTACATAAAATTTATTTATAATAATATAATATATAATAATATAAAAAAAAAATAATATAAAATCAATAATAATTAAGATGATAGTTTTAAGTGCCAAGATATTGCAATGGGAACTTTTTTATATTTTGGAAAAGCAATATTTGCAAGATTTTGGAAAACACCTGTAGATAAATATTATTATACGACCCCATTACCAGGTTATAAAAAAGGTTTATCTGCTTCATGTGTTGGTGGATATAATATTGTTATGAATAATAATATAGATATAGAAAGGAAAGAAGCAGCAGCAAAAGTTATAGAATTTTTATTATCAGAAGAAATACAAATGAAATATACAAAAGGTGAAATTATGAGACATAGTGTATTACGTGAAGTTTATGAAAATAAAGAACTTTGTAAAGATTTTGATTGTAATTTATTTAAAAATTTACAAATGGTAGCAAGACCTTCTTCTTTAGTAGAAGATTATGAATATTATTCTCAAACATTTAGAAATTATGTATATCAATATCTTTATGGAAATTCTACAGCACAAAAAACATTAAAAAAAATTTATGATATTACGGCAGTATATTCTATAGATTATAATTCAATTATTGGAAAAGCTTCCATGGCAATTATTGTTTTAATTATCACTATCATTGTTTTTTCTTTTATTTTAATTTCCAATAATATATTTAATACTTATTTTAAAATGTTTAATAAAAAACTATGGTTTTTATCATTACTTGGATTATGTATTGGGATATCCTATGGTTTTTTCATGTTTGGTGAAATGACAATTTTTAAATGTATAACAAAATGGGTATGTTTTCAACTTGGAACATCCCTTTTCTTTTACCCTATTTTAGTAAAAGAAATCATTTATTTTCCAGAAGACAATAAATATTCTGATTTTGTTAAAAAACATGGTTTCTTAGTATTCCTTTTTTTTTCTTCTTTTGATATCATAACTATATCACTACTATATATACTTCACCCTTATCAAATAAAAATAGAAATAGTAGAAGATGGAATGAATTTTAGAAGATGCATACTATCAAGTGGTTATTATTATCTTTATCATATAATAGTAGGTTTGGAAAAAGCATTTGTTTTCTCATCCATAGCGATTCTAAATTTTTTAGAATGGAATTCAGAAATAATTTATGCCGATATTAGAAATATCAGTTATATTATATATTGTAATATTATTACTTCTATTCTTTTCATACTTGTAGAAACAATAGCTATAAAAAATATTTATGCACATGTCATAATAAGAATAATAGTGGGTATATGTTATTCCCTTGTAAATTATACTGTTATTGTAATATTAAGAATATATCAAGAAACAAATAATTCATCTAAAGATAATAAAGTAAAAATTAAGAGAGAAAATAAAAATGCAATAATTTCTAAAAATTTAGGATCTGATAAAAGA
Source organism: Anaeromyces robustus (assembly GCA_002104895.1). NCBI lineage: Eukaryota > Fungi > Neocallimastigomycota > Neocallimastigomycetes > Neocallimastigales > Neocallimastigaceae > Anaeromyces > Anaeromyces robustus. The sequence goes on along the minus strand of MCFG01000145.1, from coordinate 1,638 downwards.
TCTTTTAAATCAAAAATGATGGGTTATCATTTTTCACCTGGAGCATCACAATATTTACCAGATAGAAGTAAAACAAATTTGTCATCGACTGATGAACCTGAACTTATTTTATTTACTAGAATAATACCTCAAGATCAAATGACAGATATATCAAATGAAAATACAAGTTCATATAAATATGATTACGTATAAAAGGAAAATATATATTTATAAACATTTATATATATAATTAAAAAAAAATAAAAACAAATATCATAAAAATAATATTACAATATAATAAATTGTTTATTTTTTTTTAAAACATTTATTTAATAATTAATATATAAAATATAAGCAATGCATAAAAATAATTTATTTAATATACTTTATGATTATTGAATGATTAAAAAGAAAAATAAAAATAAAAACTCTTTAGTCATCATAATATTTCTTCGAAATATTATAATAATAATCGTAAAGTTAATAATAAAATATAAATAAATATATTTATAATTACTTTTTTTAATATTTATTTAAAGTATATTTATATATCTATCAATTTTTTTAAAAAAAATATTATTAAAGTATATTTTACATATTCCACAAAAATAGACAAAAATAGTATAAAAAAAGAATAAAAATTAGAAATAAAAATATAAATCATTAAAAATAAATAAAATATTGAACTCTTTTGTCGGATTTTCATTTGCTTTATAAATTTATATACTTTTACTTATTGTAATTAACATCTTAGACTTAGAAAGAGTACATTTCTTTTTTTTTAAATTCACAATTGTATATCACCTTTATTGAATGTTTTATTGTATTACAAGTATTAATATATATTGTATTACAAGTATTAATATAAAATAATAATAATAATAAAACCAAAGTAAACATCATAATAATGATGATGAATATTAAAGACAGGAAAAAAAATTAATAACAATAATAATAATAATAATAATAATAATAATAATAAAAATAATAATAATAATAATAATAATAATAATAATAATAATAATAATAATAATAATAATAATAATAATAATAATAATAATAAAAATAATAATAATAATAATAATAATAATAATAATAATAATAATAAAAATAATAATAATAATAATAATAATAATAATAATAATAATAATAATAATAATAATAATAATAATAATAAATCTATACATGTCCTTAAATTATTAATATATGAATTAAAGTAAAAACATATGTACCTGATACCGATCCAGTCGATATTTCCACTACTAGGACGGCTTACTTGATTTCAACATTGACATGACAGGAAAACTTGATTTTAAATTTATTTTAATATTTATTTAAATATATATGTTGTTCCTTTTTGTAACCAACAGGTATAAAATCTTTCAATAAAACCATAGATCGCATCAAGAACTGAGTATTGGTATATATTCACTATGTCTAATTTGATAATTATATATAACTTTTCATTCCCTTTACATGATTAGTTATTGTCATCATTATCATTAACAATTTTTATTTATTTCAATATCATTACCTTATTACTATTATACTTTTATACTATTTATTAATAATACAAGAAGATTTTTTCCACTTATTAAAACAACGAATTTGAGAAATAGCATAAATCACTGAAAAGGGAGTAAACCAATGTTCACAAGA
>MCFG01000144.1:122500-146485 GCA_002104895.1 Anaeromyces robustus | reverse complement strand
TTTTTTTTTTTTTTTTAATGGAAAATTTTATTGATTGTAAATCATTTATAATTAATAATTAGTTAAAATGCTAAGCAGTTATCATAAATTAAAATTTTAATATTTAATATTATATCTTTTTTTATCCAAAAAGAAATTTCAATTTCAATAAATTTAATTAAATGGTATTAATTAATTAATTTAATAATAATTATAAATAAATAAATAAATAAATAAATAAATAAATAATAAATAAATAAATAAATAAATAAATAAATAAATAAATAAATAAATAAATAAATAAATAAATAAATAAATAAATAAATAAATAAATAAATAAATAAATAAATAAATAAATAATTTTAAATAATACTATATTTTTTTTATAGCATACCAATAATAATCAATTACTATCAGAAAAATAAGTTTTTCATTACTTTTATATTTTGATTTGTATAATTATGATATATATATATATATGTATTTATTTTTTTTTATATAGTGTATATGTTTGGAAAAATCATTTAAATTTTATACATTTTTTTTCTATATTTAATTTTACTAATTTGGTAATTATTTAATTATAAATAAATTTAAAAGATGGCCTTTTTTTTTTTTAATTCTTTTTATTTTATTTTATTTTATTTTAATCATTGAAATAAATATTAATATGTAAATTATTGTTTTAATTATTCAAATATAAAAAAATGAATTAAAATAATAATTAAATTGTACTTCCTTTTCTGTTGGAAATGTTCTTAACTTTATATCTTTTTTATTTTAATATAATATTTAAATAGTAATATTTTATAATATATTATAATAATACAACTGTTTAAAAATTAATTATAATAAAATTAAGAGGAATTATATCTATTTATATGTAACTTTTTATTTTATTGAAATATGATAGATAAAGATCAAACCTTATGTGAATTTTCATTTATTATATAATTTATTATATATTAAATGATAAAAGTATCAAAAAAAAAAAAAAAAAAAAAAAAGAAATAAAAGTAAAATAAAAAAAAGTATATATATATTAGATAGTATAATTGCTTTAATTAAAAAATTCTACTGAAAAGTTTTAATAATTATTTGATAAATTATTATGTGTGAATTTACTTTTATTAGAGTTTTTTATTTTTTTTTATTTTTTTATAAAGTTAGTCTTTTTTAATATTTAATTATATAATTATATATAATATTTTATTGATTTAATACTTAATAATTAATAACCTTATTTTTCAAAAAGTGTTATATTATATATAAAATGTTATACTATATAATGATATAGTAATAATATTATATATTATAATATAATATAGTAATAATAATAATATGACAGTTTATTATTATACAAATGAAGTAAACTTTTCTTTTTTCTCTCTTTGTGAAGATTTTTTTTTAATTAATTTATTAATTTATTATTATATAAGATAAGGTTAATCTTTTTTATTCTTGGGTTCATTTACACCATATTATGTAATATACATTTTTTATAATATATTGAATTTATGTATACATCTTCATATACAATTATTATTTTAAAAATATAATAAGTTATAATATATTATAATATACATTAATATATTATAAAAATCAATTAAAGTTAAATTTTAAATTTATATTTATTTACCCGGATTTTTTTTTTTGAAATTAAAGTTACATTAATAATATAATTATCATAATCAAAATCCACTTTTTAAATAATTAATTCTTATTATATAATAAAATAAAATAAATAAATAAATAAATAAATAAATAAATAAATAAATAAATAAATAAATAAATAAATAAATAAATAAATAAATATATATATATATATATATATATATATATTTTACACTGTATATTAAAATCAATTAAATGATATATAATTTTATGTATATTAAATAATATAGTATATAATATATTAAAATTAATTAAATAATATAATTTTTTATATTAATTAAATTGTAATGTAATTGTTAAATTATAAAATAAGTGAAATGATTTATACAAACAAAAATAAAAAAAAAAAAAAAACTTTTTTTCTTTTTTTCCTTTTTTTAAATTTATAAATATTATATATTATATTAATATTATACTTATAATAAATATATTATAATATATATTAATATAATTAATTATAAAGAAATAATTAATTAAAGTTTAGAAACATTTATTTGAAAAATCCTGATCTTTCTTTGTTATATATATAATATAAAATTAAAAGTGTTCTGTTAAAGTACAGAAGGATTGAAAATTCACTAGAAGAGGTTATCTATTTTGGTTTTATATATATTTATTTCTATATATGTTTTACTTTAATAATATTAAAAAAAAGTTTTTCATATACTAATTTTATTAAAAAAATTTAAATAGAAAGATATATATAAATAAATAAATTAATTATTTTTTATCTATAAATAATATTAATAATACAATTAATTTTATAGTAATTATATAATAGTAAAAATCATAATAAATATTTTTTTTTTTTTTTTTGATTTATATGACCAACTGTACTATTAATTCTATATAAATTAATATTATTTAACAATAAACTTTTAAATTAGACTTTAATTAAAACATTTAATGTCCAATTTATGTTTATAAAGAAATAATAAAAAAAAAAAAAAAGTAATAAAGATTTTTTTATTCGTTATATACATTTTATTAGTTAATTAATTATACTGATAATTAATATTTTCTTTTCTTTTTTTTTTTTATAATTACAATGGATTTACCGATTTATTTCTTACTTATTTCTATAAAATTTTTGTTTAACGTTAAAAACTAAACATTGTTAAAAAAAAATAATATGAATATATATAAAAAGCTATATTTGTTATTATTATAATTTACTTATTTAATATATATTATCAGTTAATTAATAATATATTATATATTAACTTTTGATCTATGAGATTATTAATTAAAAGTAAATATAAATGATTAAAGATATTGTTTTAAAATAATCCATTCAAACTAATACAGGAAAAATTATTTATGATACTAAATAAATATTTTATTTGAAATAAAAAAAATAATAAATAAAACTATTAAAAAAAGTAAAAATGAAGATAAAAAATGGGAAAAATGAATAAAAAAATATGATATATCTGACATATTAATTTTATTATTTGAATCATAACCACACTTTTTTTTTTTTTTTTCATAATAATTTTGAGGATTAGTTAAAAAAAAAAAATAACAAAATATAATATGAAAATTTATTCAAGTATAATAAATAAACAAACAAACAAACAAACAAATAAATAAATAAATAAATAAATAAATAAATAAATAAATAAATAAATAAATAAATAAATAAATAAATAAATAAATAAATAAATAAATAAATAAATAAATAAATAAATAAATAAATAAATAAATAAATAAATGAATGAATGAATGAATGAATAAATAAATATAAAAATTAGCAAAGTAACTATATTATTATATTATAATATATATTTAATAATATAATATATATATATTAAAATATATACTTATATTTATATTTAATAAAAAATTATGTCAATAAACATATAAATAACTAAATAAATAAATCAATGAATAAATACAGAATTATTTAAATAAATTTTAGATTTCAAAAAAAAAAAAAAAAAAATATATATATATATATATAAAGTATAAATACAATAATAAAAGAATTTTTTTTTTTTAATTTTTTGTTTTATTTTTATATATATATATTTTTCATTTTATATTGTATTTAAAAACATTAAAGATATATTTTATATGATTTAATTTTCATTTTTTTGCCAATAAAAGTTAATAAACTTAGAGAATAAGAAAAACAAACATACAAACAAAATAACAGGTATTTATTTATTTTTACTATTTTGAAATTATTATATATTATAGATTTTAAGAATTTTTTTTTCCTATTAAAGATATTAATATTTATAAATGTAATTAAAAAATTATAAAATATAAAAAATTATTGAAAATATCATTTAATATTTATATATTAATTATTCTATTCTATTCTATTCTATTCTATTTTATATACTTTTTTTTCTCAATTTAGTTGAAAGACGTTTATTGTTTCAATAAAGGTATTTAAAAATATTTGAATTTATATATTAATTTTTTATCATTTGTTTCTTTTTTTTATTTTATTTTAATATTAATTATAATGAATATTACTAATTATTAATAAAAAGGTAAATTAAGGAATAGTAAATTTAGAATTTTTAGATTATATTAAACAATATATGTATTCATTCAATAATAATTTATGTTTTTATTTAAAACATATTTAATTTTTTATTTTTTTATTAGAAATCTATAAATAAAAGTATATATATTTTAATTTGTTAATACTAATGAAATAGTTTTTATAAATAAGAAAAAAACAAGTTATAATTATGAAATTAGAATTTAATACCACACAACAATTAACATAAATTTGAAATTTTAAAAGAAAAAGGAAAAAAAAAAGTAATAATAATAAAGTAAAATGAAATTTTGATTTAAAATCAAATATTTTTTTAAAATTAAATTCAAAAATTATATCAGAATTTTCAATATATTAATAATATATTACAATAAATGATATTTTATATTAATTAATTAAATAATTTATTTCAGATTTATTAATAAATAAAGTTTAAAGTTTTATCTTTTTATAATAATTTTTATTTAAGTAATAAAGAAAAACAAGTAAATACTATATCAATAGAAATAAAATATATATCAAAATATATTATAAATATAATTCAATATATATTAAGAGTATATAATAATAAAAGAATAATTAATTATTTTTCTTTTTTTGATGTTTTTTTTTTCTTTTTTTTTTTATTTATTTTTATTTATATTATTTATTTTTTTATATTATTAATATTTTTTTTTTTTATATTTTTTTAAATATTTTTGAGAATTAATTATACCAAATTGATAAAATAAACTTTATAATAATTATTAATTATTATACTATTATTAATTCTATTAATAATACATAATATAAAGTTTCGAGAAATAATATAATATTACAAAATTATAATTTACCAAATAGTCTAATTTCTCTCTCACTTTATTTTTATTATAATTATAATTATTACTTTTTTTTTAATAATAATAAACAAAATATTTATTTTTTAATATATATATATTTTCATTTTATTTGTTAATATAATTTTAATATATAATTTATTGAATTATTATATAAGAATCAAATAATAAAAAACAAAGTAAAATCAATAAGTAAATCCAAAATAAAAAAAAAAAAGAAATAAAAAGACAAGACTGTAAAAAATAATATAATATATACAAACAAACAAAATAGAGTAACATACAATTATTTATTTAAGTAGTAATTAATTACATAAATATTCATTTTAAAAATTAATTTGAAATTTATTTTTAAAAACAATAAATAAAATTGTTTTTTTTTTTTTTGTTAAGAAAAAAAAAAAAAAAAAAAACATTTATAATATAATATAATATAATATAATATAATATAATATAATATAATTATTTTTATGTAACTTTAGTAAAATAATAGGTAAATTAATTAATGCAATACAATTTGTAAATAAATTTAACATGAATTAATTTGAAATACTCTTTTTAAGCTTTTTTTTTTTTTTTTATATTAAGATTCATAATTTCACATTTTAACTTTTTTTTTTTTTTTATTTATTATATTTATATATATAATAACTTTTTTTTTTTAATAAAAATAATATTAAAAGACTATATACCAATTTTTCAATTGTTTAACAAGAGAATTCTCAAAAATTATAAAAATATATCAGTTATAAAATTATATATTTTCATTGTAAATAAAATTTATTTACTAATATATTATCATGGTTGATATTGGTAAGTATTTGATGTAATATATATAATTAAGTAATTTATTAATATATGAAAATAATAAAATCATTAATTTATTAATGATTTTATTATTTTTTATTTTTATTTTATTATTATTTAAACGGTTTCTTTTAATGATATTCTAAAAATATAATTATTTATATATTTTTATATATAATTTAAGATTCACAATTAATATCAAATCTTCAAAAAAAACGAAAAATTACTAAAAAAAAAGATATAAATGGTATATATAATTATTTATTTTTTAATAGATATTATAAACTATTATTATTTATTTTTAATAGATATTATAACTAGATTTATTTATTTAAAAACTAGTTTGAATTATAAATATATATTATTATTATATATTTTAATAACTATTATTATTTATTTAAAAATTAGTTTGAATTATAATATATATATTTTATTATATACTTTAGTATCTATACCATTTTTTTTTTTTTTTTTTTTTTTTTTTTTTTATATTTTTTATTTTTATTTTTTTTATATTTTATTATATTATATTTTATTTTGTTTTATGTTATATATATATTTATTTTTTTTATTTGATATGATATTTATTAATATATATATATTCTATAATATATAAAATAATAGTTGTTTGTGAATCTTGTAATAAATCAGTTCCATTAAAATCATCTATAAAATTATATAATACGGTTTTATGTCAAAATTGTAAAGGTATCTTTACTGGAGGCAATTCGAGAGTTAATCAAGTAGTTGATTATTCCGAAATAAATAGCCGTAAACATAATAGCTTTAATATTGTTCAATCTTCAGTAAATAACTCAACTTCCTTATCAAATAGTGAACTTATAAAAGAAGATTTGATTAATGAAAAACAAAATGTTAAATCCACATCTTTATCATTACCTGAAAAAGAAGATTCAGAATTTTTAAATAATAATAAAGCAATAAAGAAAAATGATTCTATAGAAAATCAATATATTAAATCAACATCTATATTATCTTCAAAAGAATGTTTAAATGAGAATGAAATTAAAGATAATGGGAAAAAGGATGATTTGATTAATGAAAAACAAAATGCTAAATCCACATCTTTATCATTACCTGAAAAAGAAGATTCAAAATTTTTTAATAATAATAAAGCAATAAAGAAAAATGATTCTATAGAAAATCAATATATTAAATCAACATCTATATTATCTTCAAAAGAATGTTTAAATGAGAATGAAATTAAAGATAATGGGAAAAAGGATGATTTGATTAATGAAAAACAAAATGCTAAATCCACATCTTTATCATTACCTGAAAAAGAAGATTCAAAATTTTTTAATAATAATAAAGCAATAAAGAAAAATGATTCTATAGAAAATCAATATATTAAATCAACATCTATATTATCTTCAAAAGAATGTTTAAATGAGAATGAAATTAAAAATAATGAGAAAAAGGATGATTTGATCAATGAAAAACAAAATGTTAAATCTGTATCTTTATCATTACCTGAAAAAAATTCAGAATTTTTAAATAATAATAAAGCAATAAAGAAAAATGATTCTATAGAAAATCAAGATATTAAATCAACATCTTTATTATCCTCAGAAGAATGTTTAAATATGAATGAAATTAAAGATAATAGGAATAAGGATGATAATGCTGACTCTAAATCTGTATGTCATACAGAATTAAATAAGAAATCTACTTTTGATGAAAGTGTTGGAAAAGGTCCTTCCAAAAAAAAATATGTAAATATTTTACCAAGTATGGCTTCATTATTGAATCAAGTAAATGAGTTAGTGGAATATAATAAAAGTATTAATTTTAACAAATCATCATTAGTGGTTGAAGATTTTTCAAAAAAACAAGTTGATGATAAAGGTATTAAAGTTCCTAAAAAGCGAGGTCGTAAGAGAAAAATAGATTCTAATCAAAATGGCAATATAAATATAAATAATACACCGTCAATCTATTTTGGTGAATTTCCATCATATTATCAATCTTATTTTAATATGGATAATTATTATAGTAATCCAGAAGCCATGTCTTCATCAATTCCACAAGGAAAAGATGAAATTAAAACTACTAAAAAAAGAAATTATAAAAAGAAAAAAATAAAACGTAATTTGATATATTGTTCTAATTATTATCCATCTTTAAAATATGATAATAATATTTCTTATTATGATGGTATTAATAATAATAATAAAAAAGTTACTCATACTCAAACAAATTATTCTACTAATTGTGGAACTACTACCATGAATAAAACTAATAAAAATACTAATTCTTCTATTAATAGTGGAACTACTCTCATGAATAATACTAAATCTAAAACTAATTATTCTACTAATAGTAGAACTCCTCTCATGAATAATACTAATATTAAAACTAATTTTTCTACTAATAATAATGTTATTATTAATAAGGATATTAATAATAAATTAAATACCCAAAATATTTCTAATACTATTATTAATACTGATATCAATACCAATAAATCAAATATAAATTCTTTAACTAATATCAGTATTGATAATTATATTAATACATTTAATACTACTAATGATATAAATAAAAATTCATATCTTAATAGTACATATACCAAGTATAATTTCGATAATTATTCAGATGTAAATTCATTAAAAAAATCAGAATTTACTTTGGTAAAAGACAACATTTCTAATTATCAACCAGAAGTATTATCTATTCCAAAGCCTAACATTAATAATTTTACATCAGAATCAATAACTTCTCCCACTTCTCATTCTTTAATATTATCAGAAAATTCTAAAAATTCTAATTTGTATAGTAATCAATTATTAAATAATTCTAAAGAATTATCTATGCCATCTCAAAATTTTTTCAATCGTGGAGTAACTTGTTTTAATAACAGGGAGAATAACATCCTTAATGATCATAATAATACAACTACAACTACAACTACAACTACTAATTCTATTAATATTAGAAATAAAAATATACCTAATACCATTTCTGTTACTACTATTAATAATAGTAATTACCAAGCAAATATTTATGATAATGGGGAAGAATATAATCAAAAATTTAATAGTCAATCTAAATATTCATCATTATTATTTAATTCTTATCCAAAATCATATTTAAATTATAATATCAATTTTAATGGTAAAAATGGAAAAGAAGTACCATTAAAAAATAATTTGATAAATAATTTCAATGACAAGATTAATAATAATAATAATAATAATAATGATAATGATAATGATAAAAATATGCTTTATGATTTTATTGGAAAACCTAATAGTATAATATATTCAAATTCATTACCTTATGAAAACTATTGTAATAAAGAACCTTATATATCACCTATTCAATCATCAATATCATCTCCATTTTCATCTACTAGTAATCATGATTTTACAAATTCTCCATTAAGGTACTTTTTTTTTTGCTCATTTATTTCCTTTTTTTTTTTTTTTTTTTTTTTTTTTTTTTTATTTTAAATCATTTTAATTATATATTATATTAAATAATTATTTTTTTTAATTATATATACTATTTAATATATATAATATAGTATTGAACAACAATCAGAAGAATTGAATAACAATGATAATAACAACAATGAATTGAATAACAATAACGACAATGACAACAATAACAATAACAATAACAACAACAAAAACGAACTAAATAACAATAACGACAATAATAACAATAAGAATAACAACAACAACAACAATAATAATAACAATAACAATAACAACAACAACAACAACAATAATAATAATAATAATTTACAAAAGACAGATTATTTCAATAAAAATATTTTAGAAGATGTTAATACTGATGTATTAAAAAAGAACCAAGATAAATCAAAAGATTTGGATCAAAATTGTACAAATAGTAATAAATATAAAATTTCATTTTTATGTGATGAAGAAGAAGTGAAACCTATTAATAAATATTCCTTTAAATATAAAAGGTTATGTTACATCAATGATAAAAATATAGTAGTTGGTCGATTTAATTATAAATTAAAAAAATGTAATAAAAATAATAATAATAATAATAATAATAATAATAATAATAATAATAATAATAATAATAATAATAATAATAATAATGATGATGATGATGATGATAATAATTATAATAATAATAATAATAATAATAATAATATTAATAATAATAATAATAATAATAATAATAATAATAATAATAATGATAATGATAATAATAATAATGATAATGATAATAATAATAATGATAATAATGAATTAAATAATATTAGTTTTAATGAAATCGAACATACTACCTATGGAAATGGTGTCTTTTATCATTTTTATAATGGAAATTGTAATTCAGAAATGCAAATGGCAGAAAATAGTAAAGATACTGATGGATATATTTCTTCTGAGAATAATAACAAAAATTCTAATGTCATTAATAAAGATAATAATCATCAAAATTTGAAAAAAGGAACTATAATTGAAGTATTAGACACTGAAAATACATGGCGTGATGGTTATATTATGGATATAACTTCAAATGAAATACATGTAAAATATCATTTACTTGATGGTGAAAATCAACAATGGATACCAATTAATAGTAATCGTTATCGTAATAAAAAAATTGAAAACTCAAATTCTTCTACAACTAAGACTCGAGTTCAAAAACAAAATCTCAAGTCAAAATCTTCAACAGATATAAAGAAAAAGGAATTTATATATAATGATTTTCGTTTAGAATCTTCATTTGATTTGCCTAATAGAAAAACAAGGGGAAGACCTAAAAAAAATAAGCTAAAAAATTCTTCAAAATATTTTGAATATAATGAAGATTATGTAATATTTAATGATGAATTTTATCATCGATTATTAGAAAAATCTAATAATATTGATCTAAACATGGATCATGGTGAATCATTACAATTGGATAATAAAATTAAACAAGGAAAAAGAAAAAGAGGTAGGCCTAAAAAGAAAAATGAAGATGAACTATCTTTAGAGGTACATGATAAAAAAGATAAAAAGGTTAAAAAGGAAAAGAAAGATAAACAAGATAAGAAAAAAAGAAAAGAAGATAAAATAAATAAGAATGAAATTGAAGATATAGAAAGAAATAATGAAACAAATCAAAAAAAGCGTGGTCGTAGATCATTAAATGAAAAATATAGATATTGTGAAATATTAGATGAAGATCGTGATAAATATAATAAATTAATATATGGTAAAGATCTACCACCTGTTCAATATGAAAAAGGTAAAAAGATATTTAAGTTTGATAAAGAATATAATGTATATTATATGGTAGAAATGTTAGATGAAGATATTATTATTGATACTGAAACAGATAAAGAAATGGAAGGTATTTTAATTCATTATCCTGAATGGGATGATAGTTGGGATGAATGGGTTAGTAAAGATAATCAAAATTTATTTGAATGTGATCCAGAAATTTTTGAAAAAATAGAATTTAATAAAGATGGTATATCAGCTAATAATTTTAAAAGTTTGGTTATTGATCATATGATTAATAAATTTAAATTGAAAAATTTAGATGAAGTTATGAAAAAGGGAAAGAATAATGAAAAAGAAAAAGGAAACGAAAAAGATAATGATAATGATATTACATCTAAAGATTTTGTATTTAATGGTCATGTTCTTAGTCAAGCTGAAAAAATAAGTATTTTATCAGATATTTATGAATATACTGAAAGAAATTATTTGGTTAAATATTCTGAGAATTTTCTCTCTGATGATAAGGATAAAAATAATAATAAAAATGATAATAATAATGATAATAATAAGAAAGAAGAAGATAAAGAAGAAAATAGTAATAAAGAAGATAAGAATAAAGAAAAAGTTAAAGATGAAGATAAAAAAGAAGATAAAAGTAAAGAAAAAGTTGAAGAAAAAGATAAAAAAGAAGATAAAAATAAAGAAAAAGTTGAAGAAAAAGGTAAAAAAGAAGATAAAAATAAAGAAAAAATTGAAGATAAAGATAAAAATAAAATTGAGTGTAAGGATGAAAATAAAAATAAAGTAAAAAAGGATCCTTTTGAACATCGAATTATTGAATTTAATCGTCATCGTAAAAATGATCTTTTATTTCAACAATTTTATGAAGCACGTACTTATGGAAGATTTCTTAATTCTGGTGATAAAGTCACTAAATATAGAGATGAAATTGAACATTCTGATTTAGATAGAAATATTCGTTTTCGTTTTGGTATGTTTGAATCTGAAAATGCATTTGATATTTTAGATTATGATCCAAAGATTTTCAATCATAAAGAAAAAGTTATTAAAGAATCAAAGAATATTTCTGATATTGATACTAAAATGGATGCATCATTATCTTCTACTAATAATGAAAAATATGATAAATCAATATCAATTTCTAAACCTTTAGAATCAAAAATTGAAGTTATTAAAGAAGATGATAGTGATGAATCTATTATTGATATGGATCTTGAATCAGATAATGAAGATATAATAAGTAAAAAGTATATTAATAATAGTAATAATAATTCAGAATCAGAATCAGAATCAGAATTGGAATCAGAATCAGAATCCGATATGGATATAGATGTTGATGATGATGATGATATAAATATAAAAATGAATGAAGAAATAGATACAGAAACCGATATGGATATTGAAACAGAAACAGAAACAGAAACGGAAATAGGTATCAATATAATTAAATCCAAGAAAATGAATACTTTTATTAAAAAAGAAACTAATACAAATATAAGTACAAATAATATAAATACAAATATGAATACAAATATGAATACGAATACTGAAATGGATATGGATGTAGATACTGATACTGAAGGTTCTGTTGTATATAAATATTATCTTTTATCAAAGGATAATGATGATTATAATGATAATAATAATAATCATAATCATAATAATAATAATAATAATACTAATAATACTAATAATACTAATAATAATACTAATAATAATAATAATAATAATACTAATAATAATAATAATCATAATAATGAAAATGAAAATGATTCAGTTTCTTCGAGTTCAGAAAAAATTGATAAAGTGAAAAATGAATTAGATAAAAATAATCTTGATAGTTCTATTAAGAATGAAGATAATTATGAAGATGATACATTGAAAGGAGATGAAGAAGAAAATGAAGAAAATATCAATAGAGAGAAAAAGGGTACAAAAGAAGAGGATGAAATATCTGAAGATGCTACATTAAAAGATGAGGAGAATACTACAGAGGATGAAGAAATGAAAGTTGAAGAAGTTGCGTTTGATAATACTGATGCTGAGGCTATGAATAAAAATGCAAATAACAATGAAAATGCAAATAAAAATGAGAATAATGATGTAGATGATAATGATAATGATAATGATAATGATAATGAAAATGATAATGAAAATGATAATGAAAATGATAATGATAATGGTAATAAAAATAAAAATGAAAATGAAAATGAAAATGAAAATGAAAATGAAAATGAAGATGAAAATGATAATGAAAATGATAATGAAAATGATAATGAAAATGAAAATGAAAATGTTAATGATAATAACATGAAAAGAAATGATATAACAACGATGACTTCATTTTTATCTGCTTATGCAAAACGATCAGTTACTAAAGAAGAGGCACCTGAAGAATATCAAACTCGTTTAGCTGTTAGAAGAAAAGAAAATAAAATAAAAATTGGTACTAGTTTATCTATTTGTAAAAAGAAGGCAAATTATGCAAAACATAAATTATCATTTGAAGAATGGATTCCATGTAATACTATTTATACTAATAATGATCAACTTTATATTAAACAAGTTTATTGTGATGCTCAAGGTCGTCTTAAACTTAGTCGTGAATGGTGTTTACGTGATAGTGATGTTATTCGTGAAGATTGTTATGATAACTTTTCATATATTGCTGAAAATTTTAATAATGAGAAAAGAGTTATATGTGGTTTTTCATTCCCAAATCAAGTTATAAAATTATGGGAACCAAGTGTAAAAACTATGGGAGAATCTATTAAAGAATTTGAAGATCCAAATCTTCTTAATGGTCCTCTTTATTATTGTAAAAGTTGTAATAAAAGAATTAAAGATGTTCGTTATTATTGTACTTATTGTGAAAAAACTAATGATGATGAAAATAATAATCCAACAATTGAAAACACTACTACTTCTAATACTGATACTAATACCAATACTAATACTAATACTAATACTTCAACAGCAATTTCTACTACTAGTACTACTAGTACTACTACTAATAATAATAATAATCATCTTCATGTTCATAATAAAGAAGAAGAAACTAGTTATGATCTTTGTCTTACGTGTATTCAATGTAATTTCCCATCTCATATTCATCCTCGTTTATCTTTTGCATGTCAAAATCTTAATACAGAAATTCATGATAAAGAATTATTAGAAAAAGGTCATCATAAAGAAGAATTAGATATGAATTATTATAAACGTTTAGAAGCAAATCATAAAGATATATTAAATAATGTAAATAAACAAAAAGCACTTCCTAAAAAGTGTGCCTTTTGTGATGAAGGTGAATATACTAGTGGTGAAGCATTTATTAGTAATTATCCTTTCCGTCCAGGAGATTCTAAACTTAATCAATTATTTTGGGCTCATGTTAATTGTGCGTCTTATTCACCTGGTGTTTATAAAACTGTAGAAGGTCATTGGTTTAATGTTAGTTCTGCTTTAGTAGAAGCTAGAAAAACTAAATGTGCTGAATGTAAACATCGTGGTGCTACCATTAAATGTTTTGATCCAGGTTGTCATAAAACTTATCATTTAAGTTGTACTCGTAAACAAAAAACCTATTTTGAAGAAGGTATGATTTTTTGGTGTCCTTATCATGAACGTCTTAATGAAGAATTAGATAGTTGGGAAGAAAAATATAGTTGTGATGTATGTGGTATAGAATTAAAAGAAGAACATTGGTATACATGTAAAAAATGTAATAATGATAATTATTTCTCAACATTTGATCTTTGTATTGAATGTTATGAACATGCTTTCCCATCAGATCATGATCACCCAAAGGAACAATTTAAATTAATTTATTATCAAGATAAAATCAATAATTTACAAGAAAAGCAAGAAGAAGAAATTGAATATTATGAAAATAAAAGAAAGTATTATCAACATTGTGAAATGAAACGTAAAAAGAAATTAGATGGTGATAAATCTACAACAAATCGTTGTATTTATTGTAATGCAGAAATTACTTCAGAATCTTCAGGACGTTATGGTTATAATGGTCTTATTATGTGTGAAGCATGTTTTACTAAGGCACCCACTCAATTTATTAATGGTGATCAAAATTCTAATGGTGAAACTGTTAATGTAGTAGAATATAATACTTCATCAAATGTTGGTCGTTATGCAGCTGCTGTAGAAGATTATGCTTATCAATATTATCTTACTCGTGATCTTTATGCAAAAATTCAAACAGAAGGAGAACAACAAAAGGTTAAATATTTAAAAACTTATGGTCCTACGGATGATCAAATTTATTCATTATTTTTTGATTATTCTTATTATGATATTATATCTAGAGCTCCACGTTGGGCTACTCATTCAGGTACAGATTATCATGGAACTTGGTTACCTCAAATTGTACGTATGGGTTTAATGAGATATTCTAATCGTAATGATAAAGTTCTTTCAAATTTCTTAGGTCGTGGTACAGATGTTATTGAATGTTTCCTTTTACAACGTAAATCTTGTGGTATAGATATTAATCCTACAAGTATACAATTAAGTCAACGTAATCTTTCATTTGCTGTTCCAGATACATTTGATGAAGAAGATCGTCCAAGTGCTGAACATCGACCAATTTTAATTCAAGGTGATTCACGTAATTTGAAAGGTCCACTTTTTATTGATAATTCATATGATTTAATTCTTTCTCATCCACCTTATAAAGATTGTGTTGCTTACAGTACACATATTGAAGGTGATTTATCAAGATACCCAGATTTAGATGATTTTTATTATGAAATGAAAAAAGTAGTCAAAGAAACCTGGAGACTTTTAAAACCAAATTGTCGTTGTATTCTTGGTATTGGTGATAATCGTCGTGGTCGTTATTATCAACCAGTATCTTATCAACTTATTAGAAATTATATTGATGAAGGTTTTATTATTGAAGAACTTATTTTAAAACGTCAAAGATATTGTCAAGCTTCTCCATTAGGTCTTTTCCTTTGTACTCAACATGATTTCTTAATGTTTACTCATGAATTTATTATTATTTTAAGAAAAGTTGAAGATTTCCAAAATTCAAAAGAAAAACCATTTACTTTAAAACCATTGGAAAAAGAAATTGATATTCCATATAATAAAAGTATTCGTTTAATTCCAAATTATCTATCAGAAAGAAGATCTGTAGCTATTGGTACTGTATGGAATTTATCTATATCTCGTTCTTATGGATTACAAGAATTAACTTTTTCTCGTGTTTTAGAAAGATTTGGTAGAGATAATGAATATTGGGAAGAAATTGATCTTTTTGATTATCAAGAAAATCTTCAAGATTTTTGTTTCACTCATCCAAGTTGTGTTAATGATATTGAAGAAAATGAAGAATATTTTGATGATGAAAATCGTATTGCAGGTGGTGAAGATGAATTTGGTGTTGGTATTAATAATAGTAATGATGATTTTACTAATAATATATCTAATTATGAATTAGAAAGACAAAAACGTATTCAAAAGAATAATGAATGTTTAGTTAATTTAGGTTTACTTATGGAACTTAATAAAAATAATAATAGTAATAGTAATAATTATATTTATTTCCAAAAGATTTTTAATACTCCAGAAGAAAAGAATTTTGATTTTGATCAAAAGAAATTATTTTTAATTTTTATTCCACATTTAGATATACCTTCCACTTATATTTTTAAACGTTCATGTATTGATTGGATTAATGAATATCGTCATTTTATAATACAACAAGCTAAAGAAGCTGTTAATAAATTAAAAAATGGTGGTTTATTTATTGTAGGAGCTAAAGATATTAGAGTAGGTGAATTAATTGATGAAGATAATAATATTTATGAAGGTGATGATGAAGATAATGAAGATGAAGAATTTGAATCAGAATTAGAATCAGATTCTGAATTTGATATTAATGATTCTGATTATGATTTAGAAGAAGGTGAAATTAAACAAGAACATTCTTGTTCTGAAGCAGAAGAAGGTGAAGATATAGAAGAAGAAAAAGAAGAAAAGAAAAGAGCAAGAGAAAAAGAAATATTAAGAAGAAAAATGTTAAAAGAAAAGGAAAAGGAAAAGGAAAAGGAAAAAGTAATGAATAAAAATAAAAATAAAAATAAGAATAAAAATAAGACAAAATATTTAAAGAGTGAATATATTCCATTATCTGTTTTACTTTATGAAGATATATCACGTAATATATCTTCAGAAGAATTAAAATTACGTGAATTCTTTATTGTTACTCCTGAAGGTTATGAATGTGGTAGTAAGGTAACAGATCAAATGAGTATGAAAGATAAACTTAAAAAAGTTTATGAAGAATATGAAAAAGAAAAAGAAATTGAAAATTATTTCTTTAAAAATTATAATAAATCCATTGAATATAATAATATTCGTAGAGTTGCACCAATAGTTAATGTAAGTTTTTTATTTTATTTTATTTTATTTTATTATATTTTATTATATTTTATTTATTTTTTAGAATTATTATTATTTAAAATTTATATAATATAATATTTATTAATAATCATTTTATTCAAAAAAAAAAATTTTTTTTTTTTAATATAATATATATATATAATAGGCATTTTATTTAGTTTTCATTAAATTACCAGAAAAATAATTAAAAAAATATATTTATTAAAATTTTTTACCAAGACCAATTATAGAAATGAATTTATTATAAAGCTTACAAAAAAAAAAAAAAAAAAAAAAAAAGAAAAGAAAAGAAAAGTATATTACTTTATTTATTGATATAGTGATATATTTTTTTAATAATAATATCGATATTAATATTTAAAAATATGGATATATTTTATTTATAATATATTATAAATATTGTTTTAATATAATATTTAATATTATCAAAGTATTAATTTATTATATTAATATTTTTTTTTTTATTATTAATGATAAAATATATATATTTTATCATGATAATTTTTAAAAAAAAAAGCAAAGCAAAACAAATGTAAGATATTTTGTTTTATCTGTATAAATGCAAAAATCCATAATGTATATATATTTATTATTATTACTATTTTTTTTTTTTTTTTAAATTTAGTGAAATTCATATTTAATTTTTTTTTTTTTAATTTTAGTCATTTAATTTATTATATTTTTCAAAATTTTATATAATCATTTTATATTTAATTATTATATCAATTTTATTATTTATTTGTTTTATTATTTCTTTTTATAATTTTTTTTATTTTTATTTTTTATTTATTTTTTTTATATCATTTCTAATTAATTTTATATTTAAAGTAAGCTAAAAAAAACAAAAAACAAAAAACAAAAAACAAAAAAGAATAATTAAACAAAAAATTTATAAGTAATAAATAAAAATATAAAACAAAATAAAATTAAAATTAAGTATATATTTATTTTATTGTTTTTCTTTTCTTTTTTCTTTATTTTTTGTTTCTTTAAATTTTTAATAGATTATTAAAAAAAAAAAAAAAAAAAAAAAGAAAATTAAAATTTTTGGATATATATATCTATTTATATATATATCTTATTTATATATTTTTTTAATTTACTAATTTATTAATATACAATATAAATGTTTTTAGATATTGTTCCATTAATTGATATTCTTTTTTAATAGAATTTAATGTACCTTTATCTATATAAGCACTAATTCTTTCACAAAATACTTCTAATTTATAAATTAATTTAAATAATTTTTGTAATATTTCTTGTTGCTTTCTTTTTATATTTTCATTAACAGATTGATTTACTTTATCATTTTCATTATTTTCAAAGAAAAAATAATCATTTTCATGAATTATAAACCATCCAATGATTAAACCACATAACATACAACATTCTAATATTTCTTTTAAATATTTTGGTAATTCTTTTAATTTTTTTCTTTTTCTTGTTGAAACTTATAATTAATGAATAAAAAAAATTTTTATATATATAAAAAGTTAATTATTAATATAATAAATAAATAAATAAATAAATATATAAATAAATATATAAATAAATAAATAAATAAATAAATAAATAAATAAATAAATAAATAAATAAATAAATAAATAAATAAATAAATAAATAAATAAATAAATAAATAAATAAATAAATAAATAAATAAATAAATAATATAATAATTAAATAATTAATTTTATGTATATAAAACTTAAAATTTATTCATTAACTTACTACTCAAAATATCTGGAATTTTATAGCTACTTTCATCATTATCATTATCATCATCATCATTATCATCATTATCATCATTATTATTATTGATTATATCTTTATTTTTTAAATTAGATGAATCAGAATTATTACTTTTAATTCCGACTGAATGAATTTCCTTTTTATAATTTTCAATGATATTTACAATATTAAAGGTTGAATATGAATTATTATTAATAAGATTTGTAGTATAATTTATTAAAGAATTTAAAATTTTGTCTGTACAAATCCATAAAATCCTTGAACATGCATTATAAAAACGTATTTGTTGTGCTGAACCATAAAGTCGTGATGATATAATTTTTTTAATTTTTGGAAAAATATTATTCATTAATTGTTCATTTGTAAGACATTTATAAAAGAAAGTTGGTTGAAATGTTTTAAATATTACATTTTTTTGATTATCATTTTCATATTCATTCATTAATAATGTAATTATTAATGGATTAATAAGGTTTATTTCTTCTTCATCATTTATATTAGAGAATGATTCAATCATTTCAGAAAATATTTGATCATTATGAATAAAAATTTGTTTATAACTTTGGAATATAGCATACATTTCTATTATTAATTTTTGAGTATTTTTAAGAATAAATGATTTGGGATGAAATTGAATTTCATAATATTCAATATAATTATGTATTTCAGTTTTTAAACATGAAGAATCATCATTATTTTTCTTAACATTAGGATTCATTTGAAAACGATATAAAGTTTCTAATATTAAAATAACTAAAAGATGACATGCTTCTGAATAATTATTATTAAATTGATCTATTTGAAAATCACCATGAGAAATTTTATCTCTTATTCGAATTCCATTTTGTAAAATAAATAAATCATAAATTGCCATCTAATTATATATATATATATTTTAATATAAATTAATATATATCAATAAAAATATTTAAATTGTTTTCATATTTTCATAAAATATATTACAAAAAAAAAAAAAATTATTACAATAAATTGAGGTTTAAATATTTTGGTTATATTATTTGGTTTTAAATTAGTATTTTGTAATCCCATTATATTTTTCACGTTAGCAGATTCCATTTCTTCTTCACTTTTAATAAAATTTTCAGATTCAACTGTTTCATCAATTAACAGATTTTCATTAAAAATAGTATCAATAATAATGTAATATTCATATGTATTAGCAGTTAGATAACGAATTTCTTTTAATTGATTAGCAACAACGTATAAACAACGTAATGAATGTTCAAAAAGAGGTAGTATTGAATTTAAAAAAATTAAATAATTATAACTTTTATATAATGTAGTTTTTTTTAATGAGTTATTATCATTTGATGTATCTTCATTTTTTTGAATAAGTTCATTCATTTTCAAAGCTTCAAAATATCGATGAAAAGCTTCATGCCATAATATTTTTGATTCATTAATAGGAAAAAAGGAATGTTCAATTAAATTATGTATTAATATTTCATTTTTAATAAATAAGTTACAATCTATATAATATATATAAATTATAGTTATACAGAGTAAAAAAAAAAATTTTATTAATATATAAATTTTTATATGATATATATATATATATTTATATGATTAATATAAAAAATAAAAAATTTTATATGAAATACAATTTTATAGAAATAAAAATTTTAATATATTAGTTTTATATACCAAAATTAAAGATAAACTGATCATTAGCTAAAGTATTAGAGCAAGGTCGAATGGATAAATCAATACTTAAATCGTCATTTTTATTCTTAAGGTGATGCTGATATATCAATGATTCTTTAATTCGATTAAATACAATATTAAAAATAGACCATATTATTTGAAAATAATGATGGATTGGAAATATATCATATGTATTTTCATTTTCCGTTTTTGATGATGAAACAAATGAAAAAGATGGTAATATGACAAATCCATGCCATAAGAGATTTCGAATGTTTATATATTTTGGTCCACCAAATAATAAAACTAAAACCAAAGTAATGATATCAAGATCAAAATCATTGTTGATATTTTCCTTTTTATCATATATACTATTATTTGAATAATTAGTTTTTTTTTGCCATAACTGAATTAGTTCAGGTTGAATTATTAAATCTTTAAATAAAAAAGGTATTTTAGCTTTATTTAATATTATAGTATATAATATATCCCCTAGAGACTTTTCAAATAATGATGTTAATAAAGTAAGTGCTATTTGAATAGATGAGGATAAATTATTGTTATTTAAGTTTGTAGTTTTTTGCTTAAATGTTGATGTTTTGAAAATAAAGAGTATTGCTTGTAATTTCTATATAAATAAATAAATAAATAAATAAATAAATAAATAAATAAATAAATAAATAAATAAATAAATAAATAATTAATTAATTAATTAATTAAATAAATAAATATATTAAAATTTTAATTATTTACTTTAATAAATTCTTGTCCAAAAATAGACCATTGTTGTTCCAGAAAATTTTCAATTGTTGCCATATATTTTGTCATTTCTTCTGTGTTGGAATTTAATAAATTTAATTTTAATGGAATTGATTTATTGTTCAATTCTGATTTTTCTTGAAATATAATATTTTCATTACTACTATTTAATAGATTTGATTGAGAAGATAAATGAATACCTAATATTTTTAAAAAATCAATCCAAATGGTCATATATTGATTTTTAAAATTTCTAATTTTTTCATCATTAATATCTTCATCTTTCAACATTGAATATTTTATTTTAAAATTTTCTGGAATAATTAAAGTTTTTAAATAATTATTTTTGAAACAGTCATTTTTTCTTTTTTAATATTATATAATATTTTAAAAAAAATAAAATACATTTATTTTAATAATTTTTATAAAAAAATTTATTATTTCATTTAAATTATTTAAATTATTTTTTTTTTTTAAAAAAAAGTATAAATATTTTGTAATATATCAATATTATTTATATATATAACTAATATTAATGTATACTTTAAATAAGAAAACTCTATATATTGGATGAAGGTTTCATTTTCATTAATATTTTTTAAAGAGAAAATGCTTTTCCATACATTTAACACATTTTTAAAATTATATTTTTCTTGAAGTTTAGAATAATTAAACTGGACTTTATTTAAGACTTCGCTTGAAAAACCATTGTTAAATTCCTGAAAATTTTCAGTATGGTTATTTGAAATATCAACTGTAATATCATTGGATTTATCTTTATAAATAAAAATATATTATATTATTTTTTTATAAATATATAAGTAATGAAAAAAAAAATATGGAATAAATACTTATAATATATATTTTCAATAAATTATTTTATTTTTATACCGTCAGTTGAATTATTTTCTTTATTGAACAATATATTACATAAACTATTTAAATGAGAATTGTTATAAGTTTGCATTTAAGGACATTTAAATAAAATAAAATAAAATAAAATAAAATAAAATAAAATAAAATAAAATGACAAATTAAAGCTTTTTTTAACTGATTTTGATTTCTTTTTTTCTTTTTTTTAAAAAAAAAAGAAATATAATGCATAAAAGAAAATAAAATTACTGGGGATATTTAGCATATATGCAAAACTTTATTAAATTTTTACTATTAATATCTGATTAATTATAATTTTCAAACTTTTAATACAATAATTTTTTAAAGTTTTTTTCTGAGAGTTTAATATATATTAGAATAGTACTAGTGAAAAATATATATTAGAATAATTTTATTAAAAGTATTTTTAATTATGTTGATATTTTATTAATTAAATAATACACATTACATGCACATAGATAATTTTTGCAGTATAAATTATTATTATTATTATTACTATTATTAGTGTCAATTGATTTTTATGTAAAACTTTTTGTAAAATTATTTTTTTTTATATTTATATACAAATATTTAAATATAATTTAAAAAAAACTTTTATATACAAATATTCATAATATATTTTATACCAATACTATTTCTTTTAAAAGAATTTTGGCTAAGTAAAAAAAAAAGTAGTTTATTTAGGAAGAAAAGAAAAAATAATTTTTTTAATATGAAAAACCACTTTTAAGTTTTATCAATACTTTAAAAATTAATTAAAAATTAATTAAATTGGAACAATATAAAATTAATTAAAATACATATATTATTATTATATTACATAATATATTATATATTTTA
Organism: Anaeromyces robustus; assembly: GCA_002104895.1. Lineage (NCBI taxonomy): Eukaryota > Fungi > Neocallimastigomycota > Neocallimastigomycetes > Neocallimastigales > Neocallimastigaceae > Anaeromyces > Anaeromyces robustus. Next base: position 123,095 of record MCFG01000144.1, on the reverse strand, counting down.
CTACCAAATTTATATTAAAATTTTTATATAAATGAACATCCATATTTTCATATTAATAAAAAAAAATCTATATAATAAAATAAAATAAAAAAAAAAAAAAAAAAAATAAAATAAAATAAAATAATGTAACAATGATTAGTTAATTATACAGCATTTATATATACAATTGGGATTATTATAATGTAATACTATTAAATTTTTTAATTATATCAATATTTCTTTATTTCTTTATAATAATAAATTATATTCGATAAATCCAATTGTTATCTCATAAATTAAGAATTCAATTATTTTAATTATATAATTATTATAAATGATATTTAATTATTATATAATAAAAAAGATAGATAGAAAGGAAAAAGAAATACAACAATATCATATATATAATAGTTTTTATATATTTTTTTATTCTATAATAAAGTATTAATGATTTGTTTCTTTTTCGTTTAAAATATTGTTTTTTTTTTAAGAGGGTAAAAAAATAAATTTTAAATGTATAAAATAATATATAATAATTAATTTATTTTTAATTAAATTTAGTTATTATCATATATTATTAATATAATCATTTATATTATTAATTAAATAATTTATT
>MCFG01000144.1:67500-117500 GCA_002104895.1 Anaeromyces robustus | reverse complement strand
GGTACAAAAAAAAAAGGAAGTTATCAATATATTAACAATTCTTTAAAATTTAGATATATTGATAATGATATAATAGGATGCGATAGTGATCTTGATTTTGAAAGTTTATATTTTACAGTTGAATTAGAAGCAGATTCATTCCCAGGTATAACTTCTACTACTGAAACTCTTTTTAAAATTTCTAAAAGTTCAATTTCTCAGATAATAAGTGATAGTTATTTTACTATTGGAAAATCAGATTTAAAATTGAAAAAGGGAGATTTGGAAGTTGATGGTGACATTAATTTATATCAATGTTCTAAAGCTAATAGAAAATGTTCTGTTATAACTTCATGTGTAGATAATTCATTTATTTTAAATTCTCAAAATCATATTGCTTTTTATTGTTCAAATAATAAAATATATCAAGTTACAACTGATGGTTATTATATAGATGGTGGTACAATTGTTAATAATAATACTCCATATATTATTTCGTGTAATAAAGGTTTATGCAATAATATATCTTCTCCTCTTAATTATTATATTAATGCTGGTGTTAATTATGAATCTTTAACATCAACATCATCTCCTTATAGTTTAATATATTGTACTAAAACAAATTGTGTTAAGACTAAAGCTAGTGTTGGTTATTATGTTACTACGAATACATCTGATAATATTCATATTAATCGAGGTGTTATTCATTGTCAGTCCAGTACATTATGTATTGAATATAAATGTAGTTTAGCTAGTAAATATTATATTAATTCAGGAGCTGATAATAATATAAATGCGTTAATCAGATGCTATAATAATAATTGTAATACTGTTAAAATTTCAAATGGATTTTTCTTGTCTGATAATACTTCAAAATTAATTTTTTGTAAAAGCACATATGAATGTTCTATGGTTGATGCTACTAGTGGATATTATCCATTGTCTGATATTAATAATAATAAAAATATTATTGTTTGTTCAAATAAAACAGATGGCATTTATTGCGAGATTCAAAATGCTTCTACTGGATTTTATGTATCAAATCAAACTGGTTATTTAATTGATTGCATGAGTAATGATAATATATGTGAATCTGTTGTTGGAAATGATGGTATTTATCGATCAGCTGTAACAAATACTGTATCATACGTAAGGAATATTGATGACAAAGAAACATTTTCTAACAGTACCTATAGATCTTCATTTATTAATGATAGTAATGATCAATATATATTAACTTCAAATAATAATATAGTTAATAATATTAATCGGGCCACTAATAATAATATGGCCTATAATCTTATATTATGTCAATCACAACAATGTAAAGAACTATCGGCTTCCGAATTAAATGATATTCCATATTGTACTTTTAATAACAATAAATGCTTTGTTAGTAAAAATCCATTAATTAATGGAAAAACAATAACTCATGTTTCAGGAGGTGAATACTGTACAAATTATGATCGTTCTGTATTATATTTAGCTACTGATGAAATAGACCTTGAAACTGATATTATTGATGTCACTCTCTCTACTTATACTTATACTACAACTACAACAAATTGTATTATTGTATCAAAGAAATATTCTAAAAATTATATTCCTATTGTTAATCAAATTTTCAGAGTTAATGATGGACAAATATTGAGATTAACTACACCAGGTTATTATTTTATTAATACTGAGACATATACTTTAATTAGTCAAACTAAAGAAGAATATTATAATAATGTGAATACTAAGCTTTTTAAATGTAATAGTGAAAAATGTATTATTGTTGATAAACCAGATTCTGTTGCATATTATACTGATGTCAATAAACATATTATTCAATATGATCCAGATAATGATAAATATATATTCCCATATTCCAAAGATATTATATGTATTTATAAACCTAGTCGTTGTATTCCAAAATATGATTTAAATAATAATGAATTTTGTATAACATATAAAGGTGAATTAGCATTAGTCAGTGATAATATATTAGCTCTTGAATCAGGTAATTGTTTTAGAAGTTCAACTATTTCATCGACAATCTATGGTCTTTATAAATATTTTTATGAAATGGATTCAAATTCAGCAAAAAGAATAGTAACATCTGGATTTTATATTGTTGATTATTTAACAAATAGTTCTATTAATTATAATAGCTTTTCAAAATTGGGATCTTCTTCACTTATTTTGTATGGTTGTATTGAACATCAATGTAATATTTATGAACCTGAAGAAAATGCTTATTATTATGATGCTCTCAGTAAGAATGTTTTAAAATATGAGAATGGAATATGGAGAATTGTTGAAAATCAGGGTTATTCATTTATTAATATTAATCCAAAATTAATACATATACATCAAATTACCAAATCCATTAATCATGCCACTGTTAATATAGTTTATGATAGCGGATTTTATTATACTATAGATAATAATATGTATGAATGCAAATATAATTCTGAAGTAAAAGATATTACGTGCCAAAGTATTTCTGATAATAATTACTATTTAACAAATGATGATAAAATTTATTATTGTATATATGATTCAGAAAATCATGAAAAGACTTCTTGTATTCAACAATTATGCTACGCTGGCCAATATTATTTCTTTAATGGAAAATATTATAAATGTGGAAAAGGATCCACATATATTAAACTCACAAAGAATAGTTGTCAATCATTAGATACTGTTGTTATAAATTATCCAACATTTTTAAAGGATACTTATCCAACAAGAGTTAAAATGATGCTTGAGTATATGTATGAAACCAATATTAGTGATATTGTAAATAACAATAATAGTAGTTACATTCCTACAATTTCTGGTGTATTTGATTCCTGCCAATATGATGATAATGAAGATATAATTACATTTAATTTAATTTGTTTAAAAAACTTTGTTCTATTGAGTTCAGTAAACCCACCACAAATTTGTTCTATAAGACGAATGGGTTATGTTGAATGTAAAGAAGATGAAGAAAATCCTGGAAGATGCCATCCAGATAGTGCACCATTAAAATATAATTTTAAAAAGAATTTTATTTTTATAATAATTACATTAATAATATTTAAAATAATACTTTAATATAAATAAATAAATAAATAAGTAAATAAATAAATAAATAAATAAATAAATAAATAAATAAATAAATAAATAAATAAATAAATAAATAAATAAATAAATAAATAAATAAATAAATAAATAAATAAATAAATAAATAAATAAATAAATAAATAAATAAATAAATAAATAAATAAATAAATAAATAAAAAGTAAATTAATAAAATTTAAAAATTTATAAATATAATTTATTGTTTTCTTCATTTTAGATATATATAAAATAAAGTAATAGATACAATATTATTATTTTTGAATCTCTTCCTTGAATGTATATATGTATATATAAATAGAATAATATATAATGTACAAATAAAATAAATAACAGTATAAAATAATAATAATAATAATAATAATAATAATAATAATAATAATAATAATAATAATAATAATAATAATAATAATAATAATAATAATAATAATAATAATAATAATAATAATAATAATAATAATAATAATAATAATAATAATAATAATAACTAAAAAAAAAAAGAAAAAAAAAAGATAAAATCATAAGTATTTTCAATACTCTTTTTAAAATAATTTTAGAATTTTTTATTATAATAATTTTATGCTTTTATTAATATAAATGTATTACACTCTATTAAATTTTTATCAAAAATAATTTACTAATTACTATGAATTATCAAATATTTAAAGTTCAATATATAGATATATTATTAATTTTATTTCCATTCTAATATAGATGTTTTTATTTGAACAAGATTAATTGGCTTATTATAAACTAGATGATAAGTTTGAGTAAATTTAGCTGTATTACCATTACAATCCATCATTACTCCATTTGCTTCAATTTTTCCTATTGCTGTTAAATTTGGATCGGTAACAATTAAACCTTTATTATTAGTATTTGAATCTTTAGTAGAATTTGATGAATTTTTTTTATAATTTACTATACTAGTAGATGAAGACGATGAGGAAGATTGTTTTAAAAGCTTATTATTAATATTTGTGACACTAAATTTATTTGAAGCATGACTAAATGGGAAAATTTTATGCTCTATTTTATTAATTTTAATTGGTGCAGCATCTTCTAATCTTTCCGTTATTACTTTAGCACCTATAAATGGAATTCCTTGAATTCGTAATTCAGCTTCAGTACTGACATATCTTTCCAAATATTTAGTTTTACTTTTTGTAGAAAGACATTCCCAATAAAATTTTAAAAAGTCATTAGCTAATGAATCAGTAAGTTTAGGAATTGAAGAATTATTAATACTGTTTTTATTTTTTTTATCATCATTATCATCATCCTTAGTTAAATCGATTGTTTTTGAGCTAGACTTTTCATCTTTACTAGATGTTTCATTTTTATCATCAATTGATAAATTTTTTATAAGATTATTTACGCCATGATCTACATTTGTATTAGATGAATTAGTATCATAATTATTATTAATAACTTGAGTATAGGAATTATTTTGTTGTTTATATTCATTATGTGAGTAATAATTATTTATAATAACAGTCTGATGAATAACTTTTTCTTCATTTTTAGATTTTTTTGTTAATTCTTTTGATGGTACAACTAAAGCTTTTTCATTTTCAGAATCACTAACTTCTGAAATTTTGCTGTTTCTTCTGGTGCTTCTTTTTGATTTTGGTTTTGATTTCGATTTTGTGACTGGTGGTTCTTTTCCAGGTAAATTAAAACATTCATATTTATCTTCAACTGTTAAACAATATGCACATTCTTCAGTACAATGTACTCCCTTCGCTCTACATGAACATTTTTTATTAATACAACCTGTTAAACATTTACAGGGCATTTTTATGAGATTTTAATAATTTAATTATGAAAATTTGATTTAAAAAATAAATTTTGAACTTTACAAATTGAAAAAAAAGATTATGTACAATCGGATAATTTAGATAAAATTATTTTAAATTTTATGAATATAGATAAAATATTTATAAATGTATTGAATAATTGCTAAAAATGGTATATGTATGAAATATGTAAAAAGAATATTTTAATCTCTTATTTTTTTTATTAATGATTAAAAATATATTAAAATTTATTTTTTAATTTTTTTATAATTATTTAAATAATATTATGAATAGAAATTAAAAATTAATATTAAATTAAAATAATATATTTATATTTTTTTTTATTTCGTTTTTATCTTGATTTTCATTTTCATTTACTGAAAAAAAAAGGATTATAATTCAAATAATAAAAAAACAATAGATTTCAATAGTCTTTATTTAAACTTTTTTTCTACAATATTAATTATTATAAAACTTTAATTAATAAATTTTTTTTGTTGGCAAATAATTAATTTATTAAATTTTATTGATAATAATTTTGATATTCTTAATCTTAAATAATAATATACTTTAATAGTTAATAATTGTTTCTGACAAATAAATTAAAATTGAATTTATAAATAAATAAATAAATAAATAAATAAATAAATAAATAAATAAATAAATAAATAAATAAATAAATAAATAAATAATAATAATAATTAATATTAATAAAAAATTATATAATAATAATAATAATAATAATAATAATAATAATAATAATAATAATAATAATAATAATAATAATAATAATAATAATAATAATAATAATTAATAATAATAATTAATAATAATAATAATAATAATAATAATAATAATAATAATAATAATAATAATAATAATAATAATAATAATAATAATAATAATAATAATAATAATAATAATAATAATAATAATAAATTATTATTATTATTATTATTATACAACACATTATAAAATATATTTTTTTTAAATATAGAATATTTTATTTATTTATTATTATTTTTAAATTATTTTTTTTATTCTTTTTATTAATTAAACACTATTTATATATAAATATTATTGATTAAAACTACTAGAATTTTTATTAATAATGTTCATATTTATTTTAATATATATATATCTATAAATTAAATAGATAATATAATTATTATTTTTTCGTCATTTTTTATTTTATTTTATATTAGTATTATTTTTAATTTATTTATATAATATATTTATTATTATTATTATTATTTTCTTTTTAATTCATAACTCTTGAATAAGTTGATGGTGATATGCATTTACGAAGTGTTTTAATAACAAATAATGGTATATAACTAACAGAAGTAATTGCAAGAACTTTCCATATGAAATCGAATGTTAATATAAAATTGATATCTATATATATTTATAATAAAAAAATAGTACAATAAAATATATTAATTATTATTTTCATATTATATTTAATATCATTAATTTTAATTATTTTTATAGCTATTAAAAAAAATTTATAAATATATAAATTTACCAAAATCTGTTTTTAAATAAAACATTGAAGCTATATAAAATATAATAGTAAAGAGTTGTGCATAAACAATGAATTTTTTCCTATATATATATACATATACATATATACAATTATTATTATTAGTATTAAAAAAATAAATATAAAAACAATAAAATTATTATTAATATAAATAAATAAAATTATATATTATATTATTATATATATTAATTACCATTTATGAACTTCTAGTAAAACCATACATAATTCATTTAAAATAAGTGAAGTAAAAGTAATAGATACAATATTTATAAATTGATCTTCAAATAATAAAATTGCCATAACCATAATGGCACCACCTTATTTTATTTATTTATTTATTTATTATATATGTGTTTAAATAATTAATATTATAAAAAAGTTTGTATTGAAAAAAATAAAAATTAATATTATATTATATTATATTATATTATATTACATTACATTATATTACATTATATTATATTATATTATATCATATGTATATATATATTTTTTATATTTACCTTGATAAACACTTGTTAACACCCATTGACAAAAAGTTTTTAAAGATAAAGATCTACCCTTTAATAATTCTTTATATAATTCTGGATACAATTTAGCAACATCTCTACTAACATCTTGGTTTAATACTAATGAAAAGATAGGACCACTTGTGAAGAAAGTAGCGTAACCAACTAATAATAAACCTTGATATAATGCAATAGGAGCAAAATAAAACATTGCTGAAAAAACAAATTGAATAAATGATATAATTAAACCTCTATGAATAATAAATTGTGATAAAATAGCTGAACGTTTATCTATAATAAATGTATTCATAACCATAATTATTATTATAAAGAAAAAAAAAATAATTTATTCATATAGTATTAATAATATATTATTATTATTATTAATATGATTTATTTTATTCATATTTTATTTAATTATTTATTCTTTTAATCACTTACAGCTATTTCTTCCATGCCATAATAAAAGATCAGCAAGATAACTAAATTGGGTAATAGAAAAGTCAGCAGCTAAAGATGCTTGCTTTCCTTCTTTACCAACAATACCTACACCAACATCAGCTGCTTGAATCATACTTACATCATTTCCACCATCACCAATAGCAGAAACAATGGAATTAGTATATTCTTTAATTAATTTAGTGATTTCAGCTTTTTGTGTTGGTGAACAACGACAGCAAATAACTGTTGGTAATTTTAAAGCAACAGTAATGAATAATTTCTTTTCGAACATTAAGCAATTCTAAAATAAATTAAATCGTAATAATATATTAATTTTTTTAAATTTTAGATAAATAAAAAATATATTATATAATAATTAATAATAATTATAATTATAATTATTATAAAATTTTTAATATTATCATTATATAATTTAACAAACCTTTAGAGTTTCACCATCAATGACTAAACAAGAATCATTACTTGATTCCAGTATTTCAAGTTTATCTCTAATTTCATTACTGTCATTTACTATCAAAATAGTATTTTTTTTTAATATATATTATATATATCAAATATAACAATTATTATCAATTATATATAAATTATAAATTAATCTATTATAAAAATATATTTATTAGAATAATTACATTTTGCCATCACTGTATAAGTTTGATTTCTTGAGATTAACCTAGATGATATACCAATACAGCATGCTGTTTCTACCTTATCCCCTGTTAACATCCATATATTAATACCTGCATTTCGTAAAAGCTCTAAAGTAGAACTAACATCATCTTGCAATTTATCTTCTACACCCGTAATACCAAGAAGTTCTAAATCATTTTCAAGATATTTTTTTACAACATTTTGCATAGCTTCATTTCTATTATTAATATTTATTTTGGCACTATTATATCTTTATATATTTATTATTAATATATATTAGTAAAAAAAAAATTTTTTATTATTTTAGTAAAAAGTAAAAACACAAAAATAAATGTTTTAAATATTGTAAAAAAAAAATTAAAACTTACTCTTTCATAAATTTATCGAAATATTGTTCTGTTAATTTTTTTCTACCAATAACTAATGTACGTAAACCTTCACGTGCCATGTTACCACATTCTTCATCCAACCTAAAAGAATATTAAAAAATATTTATAAATAAATAATTTTATTTATTTTCATATTAATTTATAAGAATATAAATATATGTATATTACCAATCATTATATTGAACAATTTTAGACATTACAACGTCTGCACCTTTCATATAAAATGTTATTTTGTTGTTTTTAACATTTCTTACAATAATACCCATACGTTTTGTTTCACTTGTGAATGGGAAAATTTCCAAAATTTTATATTCATTAGTTTTACTATCGTTGTTAATAGGATCTGGAAATTGAAGTCTTAAAGTATTAATATCACGATAAACTAAAGTTATACCAACACTTTCACACCATTTCAATATAGCAATTTCATCTGGAGATGATGCTTGATATGTAATTTTTCCTGTTTCTGAAATAATTGGAGAAACCTTTTAAATCATAATTAAAAATTCAAAAGTAATTGTATTTTAATAATATATTTAAAAAAAACTAATATTATTTTAAAAATATGACAAATATTAGAATAATATTACATTGTGACAAAGGGCCAAAGAAATAACAACATCATGAATACGATTAGTCATATTTTTTAATTGTTTATATTTATAAGCAATTTTATCATCTTGAAAATATATATATATATATATATAATATTATTATTATTATTATTATTTTTATTATTATTATTATTATTATTATTATTATTATTATTATTATTATTATTATTATTATTATTATTATTATTATTATTATTATTATTATTATTATTATTATTATTATTATTATTATTATTATTATTATTATTATTATTATTATTATTATTATTATTATAATTATTATTATTATTATTATTGCTTTTTTTTTTTTTTTTTTTTTTATACCTTTATTTAATGCATAATATTGTATAATTTGTTCTTTAATTTCGTTGAAAGTATCAAATGAATATGATACTCTACCCAAATGAATACGTTTTAAAACCATTTCTGTTAAGTAAATTTATAAAATTTTTATTAATTATATATTATTTATTAGTTTTCATTTGAATAATAATTATTAAATTTTTATTATAACTCATTTTATCATATGTTTTACCATTCTTTGTTAATGTTCCAGTTTTATCACTTAAAAGATATTCAACACGACCTAATTCTTCAGGAATAGTACTTGTACGTACTGTTGTTTCAGGAATGGATTTATCATGCTCAATTTCATAACTATAATAAGTCTTTGCTAAATCTAAATTGATACGAAGACTGAATTTATATATTTAATTATTTTTAATGTTAATATTAATATAATTTATTACTTATTATATTTTATATTATTTATATTATTTATTTATTTATTATTTGCTGTTATTATTACAATTATAAAAAACATACCTAATTGGTATAATAGATGAAAAAATAATCATGAAACGGAAGAATGAAACATACCAGACACCACGGAATTGATTTAGGGCTACTAAAACAAAGGATAGTAAAAGTGTAATAACCATTAAAATTTTAGTTAATCTATTAATTTCCCAATCAACAGATCCAACTTTGGTACTTGGTTTACTAATATTCATTACTGAACGATTATCTTTACCAGTATATATAACTAAACCAATAGAAGTACCTTGGGCAACAACACAATTAGCCCAAAGAGTATTTTCAACTTCTAATGGTATAGTTGTCTCTATTTCCTATTTATATTAAATATATAAATAATATTAAGTATTATTATGCTATTTCTTGCATTTAATTGGTAATCAATAAAAAACTAAAAAAATTAAACTTCTTTTTTAATAAAAAAATAATAAATATTTCTTACCTCTGGGTCATCGGGGAAAAAAGTAAATGTACCAACAAATTTATGTATATCTTTTTGAGGTTTTTCAGCTTGTTAAAGATATTATTATTCATATTCATATTATTATTTTAATAAGGATTTATTTTAAAATAAATAAATAATATTATAAAATAAATCAATAATTAAGTTTAAAAAATTAATAAATAATTTGTGAGTAAATAAATAAATAATAAATAAATAAAGAAGGAAGAAAAGAATGAATGAAAAAAAGAAAGAATAAAAGATGAATGAATAATGAAAGTAAAACAAATATGTTATAATACAGAATATGTACCATAAACTTGCGCATTCATATAGGCTAAAGAATCATCTGATGGTAATTTTTGACTTATAGGAACTGCTACCCTTTATTAAAATATTTATTTATAATTTTTAAAGATTTGTCTAAATACATATATATTTTTTTATTATATAAGGTAGATATATTAATCAAATAATAAAAAATATATATACCTTAATTTCCAATCCGTTTCACCATCCAATTGATCAGTACGAATGAAACAAGTACCAGATTCTTCTGAGGTCCGTAAAAGAATCATATCTGTTGGAATCTTTTATATATATAATATTATATTTATATTTTTTTAATAATATAAAATTAAAATTTAATTATTTTGGAAATCTTATATATTATACATATGCACATATTATATATATACATACTCTTTGATTGCAATTAATTTTTATTAAGTCACCAACTTTAATTTTTGAACTTGGTACATCCACTAGTCCGTTTTTTGTTAATTTTTGATATATTTGATTATTTATTTCCTTATTTATTAAAAATTTTTGTAAATAATAATATTTTAATAAAATTTGACATATGTATGTGTCTTATCATATTCATTCATTTCTTACCTTATCTCTTTTGTGACGTTGAATATCATCATATGCTTCTTTACTAATTGTAACAGCTAACACACATGATAATGGACCATAAAATGTAATAAGATAACCTACAACAATTTAATTATAAATATTTATAAGTTATTATTATTATTATTATAATTAAATAACTAAATAACTAAATATTTAATTATTTAATTGTTTATTAATTTATTTTTCAAAATGTATTACCAATTCTTAATACAGGAAATATTTGTGATAATGCAACCATAAGAAAATATAAATTCATAAAAAATTTAAACTACACAAATGTTAATTATAATATATATATTTAATTTTAGAATATTTTAATTATTATTATTATTATTATTATTATTATTATTATTATTATTATTATTATTAAATTTTCTTAATAATCTATTACTTGTTCATATAAAACAACGGGGAAGAAAGATATTAAAGAATATTTTTGATTACGAACAATATTTGGAGAGTATTTATTTCCATTATTATCTTCTAGTATATTTAAATATAATGAAGTATATTATTTTTTAATTAAAATATTTTAAAGAGATATATAAGAAAATTATATTATTAATACAATGATTTATATAATTAGTTATTTACCAGGTAAATTTATAATACGAGCTTTTCTTTGATTTTGATTTGAAATTGAAAATAAGTTTAAAATAGATCTTAATTTATCTTTTACAGCATAAAATTCACCATCTCTTCTCCGTCTCTGAATTATTATATTAATTTATATAGATATCATTAATATTAACATATATATAAATTGTGGTAAATATTTAAATAATTAAATTGTTAAATGTATTACTCTTGGAACATTATCTTCTGGGGGTTTTGGTAATAATGGTAATTCGACTTCTATATCTGACATTTTATTACTTTTTGTTATTATTTTTTTTTTTGTTAATAATAATGCTATTGTTATTATTATTATTAGTTTATTTAATTTTTTTTTATATTATTTTTATATTTTTATAAAAGTATTATTTGTGTTTCAGTTTAAATATATATATAATATTCCTTTGATATTATTAAGACTATATTACTAAATATTTATTTTATATTATTTTATTTTGATATTTTGTTGATTATTTTTTCTTTTCTTTTATTATTATTATTTATTTTATTTTATTTTATTTATTTATTTATTGTTATTATGTTTTTTTATAAATAATAAAAATAAATAAATTACTATATTTTCATTCCAAATTCCATATATAATGTAATAATAATGAATAGTTAAATATCAAAATGATAAAAAATATAGAATAAATAATAATAATAATAATAATAAATATAATAAAATAATATATTATAATTAATTATTTATTATTAAAAAATATTAAAATCATTTCATAATTAATTATTATGAATATATATACATTTCAAATTAAATTATGATAAAATATATTTTATATTCATTTTAGAATAAAAAAAGAAAGAAAGAAAGAAATATCTTTAAATATAAATAATTAAAACTTACTAATATAATTATGGAGTAAATGATTAAGTTATTATGAAAAAAAAAGGTAAAGGATTATATATATAATATCTGTATTAGAAGATTAAAGTTTGAAATTTCAAATTTTTAAATTAAAAAAAAATATTTTAAAAAATTCAAATTTCTTAACTTTAATAAGTTATGAATGATATATTTTATATTTAAATTACTTTGAATATATAAATAAAATTATTTATAATTCAAAATAAAAAAAAATAGCATTAATATTTAAAGTTTTTTTTATATTTTCTCTTTGTTATTTGCATAATATTATTATTATTATTTTTTTTTTTTTTAATTTTATAAGAATATTTTAATATTAAATTTTTGATTTTAAATTCTTTAAAATTTGAAAATTTTTGTGAAAAATTATAATTAAATAAATTAAGGACCATTAAATATGTACAATATTTATATATTGATATTAAAAAAATAAATTTGAATTTTAGATTATTTTATTATATTGTTTAATAATTTAAATATATAAAAATAGAAATAAAAAATATATATAGTTAGAATGTTTTATTTATCTTTATTTAATATATAGTATATGAATAAGAAACATTAGCAATATTATTCTTACAGTAAAAATTAAAACGAAATTTAATTTTCATTTTATTTTTCTTAATCAACCAATTTTTAAATTATCTTTTTCTACTGTTAAAAAAAATAATTCTTTTGAATAAAAAAGATATATCAAATATTAAGTAATTATAGTGGACCATTAGTTTTGTATCAATTTATTTTTTATAATAATAATTTGCTTTTAATATTTGTATTTCAATCTTCATAATTGGACATTTGTACATTTATTTATATATTAATAATAAAAAATAAAATCTTGCACTTTTTTTATTATTATTTTATTATTAATATAATTTTAATCTTTTTTTTTTTTAAAAAAAAAAAAAAAAAAAAAATAGAAAAAAACCTTTTTCTTTATTATTATTATAGTATATTATATTATATATTATATTATATTATATATTATATTATATTGTATTGTATTAATATAATTACTATTATATTAATATATTATGTTAATAAAAATTAAAATATAATATAATAAATATTTTTTATGTTTTTATTTACTAAATTCATTATTATTATTATAATAAATAATAAATTATTTATTTATTATTTATTCATTTATTTATATTTTATTATTTAAACATTATAATTTAATTATTATAAATAATTTTATTTAATAAATAAATATTATATAATCAATTGTAATTAATACATATATAGGAATTAATCAATTACTATTTATCCCAAAAAAGAATTGTTAGCTATTTTCTTTTTTAAAAATTAATTTGTATAAATTTAAATTATTTCATTTTTTTTTTATTTATTTGAAAATATTTTATAAAATGAAAAATCTATATGAATGTAATTTAAATTTTTAAATAAACCATAATGTTATTATATGAATTTTATGTATAAGAAATTTATAAGAATAAATAACTTAGAATTTTTAACTTTTTTATATATTATTTATTCCTAATTATTAACAAGAAAAAATAATAAAAAGGTTATATATAGAATTTTATTTTGATGAAATTAATAATACATCAATACAATTTTTTTTTTTTTTTAAAAAAAAAAAAAATTCCAATCTAAACACGCTATTTAAAACGATTTAATAAAACAAAAAGCTTTTATTATATATTGTATAAAATTTAAATTAATTTGCTTTCAATAATAAAATTTTATTTATCACAGGTTTTGTTGTTCAAACATATATTATTAAAATAATTTAATAATAAATTTATGATATCGTAAAATTTTAAATATATATATATTTTTATACAAAATCAAATATAATTAATGTATATTAGAATAATATTATTTATTTCAATAAAAATATAGTAATAATTTCTCAAAATATTTTTAATAATAAGCATAACATTTCTTCTATTTCAATCATTGATATCACTTAAATATAATTAAATTTAGTATATACATTAATTATAATATATATATAAATACCTATTAAATAAGTAAATAATAAATACACAATAATACTTAAGGATTTTAAATATAAACATTCTTATTTTTATAAATTTTAAAAAATTATATTTAAAATCCAATATATTAATATATTCAATATGAGTGCAACACCAAACAAGGTAAAAATTACTTATGGTTCGAATAATGGTCGTGGTCATTATTATAAAGGTTCAAGGATAAAGAATAATCTTGTAAGTAGTATGCCAAGTCTCCCGAATGAAAAAGAAATTACAAATAAGGATTCAAGATTAAAGAAAGATGTTTTTGATTTTAATCCGGACCATGATGATTTTGAAATAAGACAACTTCAACGGCAAAAACAGCGAAAAACTTTTACTACAGGAAAAAAGCTAAATACAGTAATAAAACATCCTAATACATCAATAATTAAGAATAAAGTTTCAATGGATATTACTTCACCAGTTAAATTAAAAAAGACATTGGGAGTTTCAATTAAAAAATCAGATAATGTTCGTATAAGTCAAAAAAAGGGGAAAGAAGAAAAAGATAAAAAAAAGGACAAAATAATTGAGAAAGGGAAAACTAAAGCAACTATTAATTTGACAAATGAAAAGATCGAAAACAATAAAAGAAAATCTACACAGGATAATGATAAATTAGTTACTTCAAAAAAGACAAAATCATTACAAGTTAATAAAGATAAAAAAGTTAATGAAGTAAAAGCAAATTATAAACATCAAAGGACAAATACAAATGATTCTATATCTTCTTTAACCTCATTATCTTCATTACCTTCATTAAGTCCTTCACCATCACCGGAAATAATAGAAATACCAGATGTAGTTGATAAAGAAAATAATAATAATAAAAAAATACAAAATTCAAGTCAAGTTCATACTGAATTAGAAATTGTGAATATATCATCTGATGATGAACCATTAAATAATAATATTGTTAACAGAAAGGATAAAAATACAATAAAATCAATTAATATAATTAAAAAACCAAAATCATCAGATTTAAAGTTGAAAAATAATAAGGATGATGATGATGATGTAATTATTGTAGAAGATTATAAACCAAAATATCTTTCAAGGAGTTATTCTGCAATAGCATCTTACAAAACTCCTAATTTGAAAAAATCAATAAGTGTTAATGAATATGATAGAATAAAACGTCAACGAACCGAAAAATTACAAAAACAGGATTATCTAGTAAATTCTAAACATAATATTTATGATAAAAATAGTTTTGAAATTAGCAGTTCAAATTTACAAAATGATACCATGCTTGATTTAGAAGTAAAGATACATTTTAAATTAATTTTAATATTTGTTTATTATTTATAATTTTATATTATTATTATTTATTTATTTATTTATTTATTTATTTATTTATTTATTTATTTATTTATTTATTTATTTATTTATTTATTTATTTATTTATTTATTTATTTATTACTATTAATATAATTATTTTCATTATTATTATCATTATTGTTGTTGTTGTTGATATTCTTTTATCTATATAATAAATTAATTGTCAATAATAATAAAAGAGCAATAATTATATAATGGAAGAGTTAGAAGATACATTTACTTCTTCAACCCCAAAGATACCCAGAACTTCTAATATAATAACAAATAATAATATAGAAAATAAAGCATTATCAGATATATCATCTGAGGAAGATGAACTAAATTTAACTTCAACACCATCAATAAGTAAATCATATTCATTAAGTATTTTACCGGAAAGTCGTGTAAAAAGAATGAAAAGTTCACATTTAAAAAAATCAAAATCATTAGGAAATATTTATGATTCAAGTACGTCATTGAATTTCAATTATCAAGATGATGAGAATTCATCATCAACTTTGATTAGTAGAATGAAATCAAAATCAGGAAATGAAAATGATAAAGATAATGATGATGATGTTAATTCACTAAAAAGAAGTTACTCAGCTCAAAGTCAATTTAGTGATACTGACAATAAAAAGAATGATAAAGGTATAATTAATTTAAAGAAATAATTATAAATGATTATATAAAACTTATTATTATATTTATTTATTTATTTATTTTTATATTTATTTATTTATTTATTTATTATAGTTATTAATTCCGAGATTAAGTTATTAGATGGAAGTAGTATTAATGTTCCTATTCTTTTCTTTAAAAAGAAAAAGAAGAGAATAGGTCATGATGGAGATGCTACTGCAGTATTAACTGGTGTAGATGAAGGAGAAAATAAAAACAATCATTTCTATCGTAAAACTTACCAAAATGTAGGCAGTCTTGTTAAAAATGATGATCCTTATGATGGTCCATATGTTGCAATGAGTAAGATGTTTGACGATTCTGAAAGTGAAGAAGAAGATTTAGATTCATCAGTAAGAATATAAATATTAAAACAAAAAAAAAAAAAATTTTTTTTTCATTATTTATTTATAATCAATTTTATTAAAATATTTCATATATTATTATAATTATAATTTTATTTACTTAATAATATATTCAAGAATAAGAATAAAAAAATCAAATCTTTATTTGAACTTAAAGAACTTGGTGAAAATAAAAAATTTAAAGATGAAATTGATTATTTACTTGATGGTTTATCAGAAAAACAAACCACTACAGCTAAACGGTTAAGGTATAATTATAATTTTATTTTATCGTTATAATAATCTCTTTTATTAAAATAAATTTTTAATAATAATTTATTAACTAATTATATTATTGTATTAATTTTATATTTAGTTGTATTGATTTATGTAAAAAACTATCTGAAAGTGATTTTATTTTAAATTTACGTGCATATGGTTATATTTCACAAATATATAAAATACTTTCAAATGAAAAGGATAAAGTAAATAAAAATAAAATAAAATAAAATAAAAAATAATAAAAAAAATTTAAGAATAATGAATAGTTTTAATTATTAACTTTTTTTTTTTTATTTTTTTATAATAAATATATTAATTTATATATAATTTTTATAGATAATTCAATTATGTCTCATATACTTTATTTATACATTATTTCAAGATGAAGGAAGTTTGGATATTATTATTCAAGAAAATGATTGTTTACCCTTGTTAATAAAATTTTTGAGAATAAAAGATGAATATATTAGTATTGAAAAATTAAAAAATACAAAAGAAAAGATATGTATGAAAGAAATTAGAAAAGTTATGGAGGAGTCAGAGCATTTTGAAAATATGACGATATCTTTCCAATTAATTTCAATGAAATGTCTTATTCAGTTAATTGATCCATCTTCATCAGTAGATATTAAAAATGATTTAAAAGAAATGCTTTTCACTAATAATTTTGGAAATGATAAAATTCTGTCATCACCTTCAATTGCTTCATCACTTACATGTATTGATATATTAACTAATCGTCTAAAAACATATACAAATTATTTTGAAAAAACTTATCAACAATGGAAATCAGAAGTTGAATCTCAAAAAAAGAATATTCCTTTTCCTTTTGATTATGAACATTTAGAAAATATTAATACAAGTTTGAAATTATTTGAATTACTTAATAAAGAAAATGATTTAGAATTATCTTTAATAGTTAAATCAAAAATATCTTCCTTAATTATACAACTTTTACATCATTATTTAACTATTATTTATAATGATCATGATGTTATAGATGAAGCTGGTAGTCAATTTCTTTTAAATAGTATTAGAGTTTTAATTAATTTTTTTAATGAAGCCAAAGAAGCAGAATTCCATGCCAGTATTCATTCAGAAAACAATCCACAAAATTCAATTTTAACTGAAGAACAATATATCGAATTATTTAAAGTACTTCTTGTTTACATCGATCAATTTTCACCATTATTAGAAGAAAATAAAAAAACAAAATTACAAGATATTTTCTTATTAATTATTGGTCTTTTAATTAATGCAACAGAACATAATGAAAAATGTCGTTTTTTGATAGCACAGTTATATCTTGGTAAGTCATGTAGTTATAATCCAAAAATAAAAAAGAATAAATGGATGCCTTGTCGATTTGGTTGTCATTGTTCTGAAGAAGAAAGTCGAAGTTTTTTAGAAATAATAGTAGAAAATTATTCTAATATTGTAAAAACAGAAAATTATATTTTAGCTTCTTACCTTGCTATTTTAATTGGTTTTCTTTGTCTTCATCCTGAAAATAAAGTTAATATTAAAAAATATTTATATGAAAATTCATTTTCAACTATTATTCAAATTTTAGAACAATTTATTCAATTAAATACTTTATCACAAGAATTTGCTTCACCTTCACTTGGATTTAATCCTAGCGCTTTAATAAATGGTGGTGGTAATAGTGATCATGATAATGGTAATGGTAGTTTAATTTCTCCTCTAGGGCAATCAATGTTAGATTTTTCATCATTCTCTTTCCCTATGGATAATTTAGATTCCGGTTTAGATCTTGGGTTAATAAATGGAAATGGCATGACACCATTATCTTTGAAAAAAGATCGTAAACAAGATAATGATTCTACAACAGAAAGTTTTCTTAAAGTTATTAAAGTGTTAAAACAAGAATAAATAAATAAATAAATAAATATATATATATATGTATATATTTATTTCAAAGTATTCATTCATATTTATTTAATAATTTATTTATTTTAATTAATAATAATATTTATAAACAAATAATGATTATTTAAATATATATTTATATATTAGATCTTTTTCTTTTTCTTCTTCTTCTTTTTTTTTTTTTTCATTTTTTATTTATATTTTTAATTTTAATTTTTAATTTTTTAATTTTTATTTTTATTCAAATAATTTACCTAATATTTATATACCATTCATTTATATATTATAATTTTTATTTATATATTATTTCTATAGATTTTATATATATTGATTTAATGCTTATATATTTATTTATTTATTATATTATAATATTAAATACATTTACTATTTTTAATTTTTTTTTTTTTTATTTTTGTTAAGCAATTTATACATAATAAAATAAATTAGATATATATATTATAATATACATCATTGTTATATAACAATTATGTTAAATATTTTTAATAAATCTTTATAAAAAGAATTTTTAGAATAGTAAATGAATAAAGCAAATGGTCAGTGAGATGATTGATATTTAAATTTAGTACTTGAAAGTTTTTTATAGTAATAAATCATTACCTAAAACATTACTAATCTTTTATAAAAAAAAAAAAAAAAAAAAAAAAAAAAAAAAAAAAAAATACTTAGCAATTAAATAGAATAAATAAAATAAAAAGAAAATTATTTATTATATTATAAATTGGATAAAAGTTTAAAAAAATTTTAAATCCACAAAACTATAAATATTATAACATAATACAAGACTATTAATTTTATTCTTTTAATACATATAATTTATATTGTGTCCTATAAATATTCTATAAATGTATAATATGATAACTTAATAGTAATTTTAAAATTATTATTGAAGAATCATATATCTATTTATTTATTTATTTTATTTATTTATTTATTTATTTATTTATTTATTTATTTATTTATTTATTTATTTATTTATATGAATATTTAAAATGTATTAAAATTCTTTATTTTTTTTTTTAAATTTATTATTAATAATATTATTATTTATTATGATGATTTTAATTATTATTATTATTTTAATATTAGTATTTAGTCTTTGTATTATTAAAATTTCTATTATAATTATTTACTATTATAATTCATTTTCAGTCAATATTTTATTTTTAAGTATATTTATTATATTTATTATTTAATTATTATATATTTTAAAATGTCTTTATTCATTTTTTTTAATATTTATAAGAAAACTTTATTAAAAAAAAATTTCTTTTTATTACACTAAGGTAATTGTTAATTATTAATACAATTAAAAAATTTTTTTTAATTGTATTTATAATAATAAATTTATAAAACCATGTGCCATAATATAAGTGTACAATTATGTGAACAATTAAAACATAAATAAATAATAAAATTGCCATGTGTGGTTAAAGATAAGTGTACAATTTTGTGAACAATTAAAACTAATCATAAACAAATAATAAAATTAAAATTGGGGAAAGTAACAATATATTAGTAAAAAGGTTTTTTTTAATAAAGTAATTATCAAAATTACGAAATCCTATGTTACAGTAAGAATTAATAAAGGATTAAATTCATGAAAAAAACAAAATTGCTTTATCTTAGTTATGATTTATTTATTTTATATTATTTATTTATATAATATTTATTATTATTTATATATTTATTATTTTATAAAAATTAATTATTAAAATTTAAATATCGAAAATTGTAATTGTGTTTTTTATTATCCATAAGAATATTAGAATAAAAATATAAAAAAATGAATTTTTTTTTATTGTACTTATTTATTTTATTTATTTATATTTTATTTTATTTATATATTTATTATTTATTTATTTTATCTTTATTTTATTTATGTATTTATTATTTATTTATTTATTTATTTATTTTATCTTTATTTTATTTATGTATTTATTATTTATTTATTTATTTATTTATTTTATATTTATTTTATTTATGTATTTATTATTTATTTATTTATTTATTTATTTTATATTTATTTTATTTATGTATTTATTATTTATTTATTTATTTATTTTATATTTATTTTATTTATGTATTTATTATTTATTTATTTTTCTATTTTTTTCTATTTTTTTTATCTTTATTTTTAAATATATAATATATATTTTATATTATATTATATATATATGATATTTTTATATATTAACATTTATTCTAGTCTTTTATTATTTAAAAATTATCTTTAATAATTTAATAAATAGTTATAAATGTAAATTTTTTAATTTTGTATTTTGGTTATTATTTTATATTATATTATTTTCATTATTTATATAATAATTTTAATTATATATATATATATATATATTTAGTAATACCATACTAGTAATTTAAAACTTCTCTAAAGTTTTTGGAGTTTCAATAAATGTTAAAAGATTCTGTTGCTTCTGGAGAATTGATATCATCGGTATAAGTATTAGAATCATAATCATTATCCAATTCATAACTGAATGGAGGATATTCATATCCAACTGGTTTATTGTTGATTTCTGGATGAGCGTTATATTCTTCTTGCATAAAATCTTCTTTATCAATATCAGGATATGAATATTTAACTAATGGATCATTATCAAAATCTTCACCAATAAAGGAAACTTTATTCTTATTTTTAATACCCCAGAAAGAAACTTTTGGACGTGGTTCAATAAGTTCAAGAGTTTCTGGGTTAATACCATAAGTATGACAAATATATTTGAAACGTCCTTCAATAAAGAATTTTAAAGCAGGACTGAAAGTAATACCAATATTAGAATTCCAATTACCATAATTAATTCCATCTTCAAAATGGGTAATATTCCATTGTGGATTAAGTCCAATAGCATTAATACATCCTTTACAATAACCTGTTTCTTCACCAATAGAACGTGAATTAGTAATATCATCACGAATTAAATCAGCGATTTCATCAATACGATTAAAAAGTACCTTAGGATTAAATACTTTTTTAACAGCTTCACCAATAACTTTACGGAAACGAGTATCATCATCGTATACAAGATACTTTATTATTTTATGATCAAAATCTAAATCACGAAGTGAAATGTTTGGAATATAAAGTTTATCAGTATTAGGTATATAGCTTTTATCAGCACCACTATTATATATCATAAATAAAAATGGAGTATAATCGGCACCAAAAGTTTCATCAAAATCATTAAGGATCATCATCCATTTACCATCTGATTTTTTGTACCAATTGAAATTATGACAATATCCTAAGAAATGATCCCAGGAAAGAGTAAGAAATTCAAAAACAATGGATTTCAAGAATTGATCAACATCAAGTACTTTTTCAATATCTTCTGCTGATTGAGCATTATTTATGGTATCTATAAATTTCTTTAAATCATCTTTATTATCAGCAAGTTCATCTTTACTATTTACACAACTTTCAAACATTTCACCATTTTCAAATCTATTGTGATCAGATGGACAATTGTATAAATTATTTGTTTTTTTATCATTAAAATATCTATTAATAAAATCTTTCTTTACCTTATTAGTAATGATAAAAAGACCAAGATCTTCTCCATTGACTTCCATATTAACATAATTTGTTGATGTAGTTGGAAGTCCTAATTTATAAATTATATCTGAAGAAAGCTTTTCACGCATTAAAGTTGGATCACGAGCATTTGCACGTATACGAAGATTTTTAACATCGTAAATACTTCCTTTTTCTAATTTAATATTATATCCCGGTTTAACAAAACCACGACTTCCTTTTCCACCAAGTTCAAAAGTTAATTGACCTGGTTCTAAATTAACTCTATAATCCGTTCCTTCAATGAAAAATTCCATAGTTGCATTTTTAGTTTCAAATTTTTCAGCACCACTACCTTGCCATGGTCCAATTTGTGTCTTTTCTTTCATTGCTGACCAGATATCATTATCTAAATTTACTTTAATAGTTCCTATATGATCATCTAAAAGTTTAAATAATTCTGGTCTATTATCATTATCTCCATAGAATTCACTTCTTGAAGCATAAACTAATGGTATACTTAATAATCCTAAAACAGAATACAAATTTTTTATTTTCATTTTTATAAAAATAAATAATTTTATATATATATATATATTTTTAAAAAATAAATAAATAAATAAAATATTTTTTGTTATTAAAAATGAATAAATTATTATCTATTTATATCTTTTTTTTATTTATTTACTTATTTATTTATTTTATTGTATTTTTATTATATATTTAATAGAAAAATCATACATCATACATGGTATACAATTATATATATATTATTTTTGATCTACATTAATAATGTTATGTCACACAGAAAAAAAAAAAAGTTTTATAAAAAAATTTTAAAAAAAAAAAAAAGTAATTTAATATTTATATATTTATAACTTTTTTTTTCTTAAAAAGAATAAAAAATTTAAAAAAAAAAAATTAATTTAATATTTTTTTTTTTTATTTTTTTTTCCTTTTTTGTATTTGTATCATGATTTAAAACAATATTATTAGTCAATAACTAGCATTCATTTCAAAAAGTGTTCAATAATACATATATGCTTTTCTCTTTGTTTTCTCTAATTAAAAATAAATTAAAATGCAAAAAAATATTTTATGGTTTTATATAGAATAGATTTTACATTTAATGTACAAAATCAAATGAAATCAAATAAAAAAAACTAAATTATTAATAATTAAAGTTTATTATAATACATTATAAATTTTTTTCTGTAAAAGCCAATCATTTACCGTATTTTTATTTCAAATTTCAAATAATAAGCAGGTTTATTCATATATTTTTAATTAAAAAGAAGTAAAGCATGTGGTACAAATGATAAATAAAACCCTTGTAATTGTAGAATCCATTTTATCAACAACAGTTTTTTTTTTTTTTTTTTATTGTTTAATTGCATATTGATATTTCATATTCAAATATTCTATTAATGTTTTAATGAAATGTAAAAAAATATTTTATATCAATTAATAATTTTAAATAATATTTTTTTGCTTATTTATTTATAAACATTGATAAAACTAATCTTAAAACTTCTTTAAGAGTGGATTTGGTATAAAGTATTATTAAAGCTATTTTATATTTTTATATAATTTTCTAAGGTATATTATATTACTGAAAGGAAACGAATAATTAAGGAATAAATATAAAATAAAATAATATAGATTAACTAAAATAGAAAAGTAGTTTAAGTTACAAGTATACAAGAAATAATAATCAAATGAATTAATAAATAACATATATAAAATAATATAATATAATAAAGAGTAGAATATAATAAATAATTTAATTATCAATGATATATAATAACTGAAGAGTAAAGTATAATACAAATAAATGGTGAAATAAAGTGAAATACAATAAGTTACATGTATAAATAAAGGGTAAAATATAAAAAATAAAAATAATATAGTATAGTATGTAATAAATAAAAAATAAAATAATAAAAAATAAAAATACATTACATTACAAATACAAATATAAATAAAATGTGTGATGAAGTCAATATTTAAAAATACCAATAAAAGTTAAATAAAAAAAAATATATAAGAAATATTATTCATCAAACATAGAGATAAATATTATAATTATATGAACAAATAATTAAAATTAAAAATATTTATATAGTATTTTCTTTTCTTTTTCTTTTTCTTTTTCTTTTTCTTTTTCTTTTTCTTTTTTTTTTTTTTTTTTTTTTTTTTTGTTGTTGTTATTTATTTTTAATTCTATTATTTTTTTTAATTATTAATTCTTAATTACTAAATATCTCAAAAATAATTTATTAAATAAAAAAATCCATATATTAAAAAGTCCTATCTTTCATCCATATTATATTAAATGAATTAATTTTTAATAATCTTTTTATAGAAAATAATTAATGTAAAATAATTAATGTATCTTTTTTTTACTTGTATAATATAATTAATTATTTAAATATTTAATATTATTAAAAGTTTAATTTAATTTTGATGTAACCACCGAAATTCTTTTGAACAGATAATTATAATATGTATTAAATATTAATTTATTAAAATAAATTTATATAAATTTAAAATATATATATTAAATATGATTAAACAACATCTTTTTTTTATTATTTTTTTCTTTATTTTAATATTTAAAATAAATATTTTCTTTTTATTATTTTATTTTTTTATTATTATTTTATTTTTTTTTATTTTTTATTTTTTTTTAATTACTTATTTTTTTATAATAATTATTATATATATTTAATTTAAAAATTTTATTTTATTATTTTATTATTTCTTTTATCAATCATATTTTTTTATCTTTTTATATTTTAAACCAATGATGATCTTTATAACCCCAATCCCCATCATTATCAGTAGAATATATATAGGAAGATTTACAACATGGATAATTCAATTTTTCTGACCAACAAATTTCTAGGGTTTCTGAGATTTCTGAAGTTTCCACATCTTAAATATATATGGGAGATAATCAGCATCAAAAGTTTCATCAAAATCATTAAGGATTATTATCCATTTACTATCTGATTTTTTATACCAATTAAAATTATGACAATATCTTAAGAAATGATCCCAAGAAAGAGTAAGAAATTCAAAAGCAATTGATTTCAAGAAATGATAAAAAAATTTTTTTTTTAAATATTTTTTTATATAATATATTTTTAATGTTAAAATTTGATTTATATATATATATATATATATATTATTAATAATATATAAATATTTAATTGAAAAAACAAGTATATATAAATGCATAAATGCTAATAACTAATCTATATTATTTTTGATTTAAATAATATATCACCTACTTTTTTTTTTTTAATTAAAAATAAATTAAATTACATTTTATTATGTAAAATAATAATTTATATTCTATTAATTATATGTTCTATTATTTTAATGATAAACTATACTTATACATATAGATTAGTTTATCAATATTAGATGGATAAATCACAAAAAATAATAATGTATTCTATGGGTATAAATGATCAAGATAATAGATCTTTATTCTATCATTAATAAATAATATAATATTTGTTTTAGGTTTTATTTTATTTTTTTTCTTTTATTATATATTTTTAATATTATCCAAATTACTTTTTTTTTTTGGGTGGGTATTATTTTAATTTCTTGATTTTAATAAATCAACCATTGCTTTATTTTTTCTGGCACATTTTATATAATCTATTTTTATTTTTAAAGTAGTATTCATGTTCTTGGCATACTCAATAAGTAACTTTACAATATCAATGTTATCATTCTCTATAGCATATAAAAGAGGAGTATACTCCTTTTTTACGGGTATATCATTGATAAATTTTTTATTTAATTCAGATATAATTATCTCATATTTTTCATTTAATTCTAAAAGAATGTTATTATCATAAGCATAATCAGTGAGTAATTTGACAATATCAGAGTTATTATGTTGGGCAGCACAAAGAAGTGGATACTTCACCTTTTCAACAGAAATAGTATTAAAATAGATTTTATTCATTTCTAATAGAATAGAATGCTTCCTGGCATAGTTTATAAGTAGTCTTGTGACTTGTGTATTATTTTGTTCTATGGCACATAAAAGTGGATATTTAAAGGATTCTATATGTTTATCTGATTTATAAAAATAGCCATCCTCTATTTCTAAAGGTATGCCATTTTCTTGAGCATAACTAAACAATAATTTTACAATTTTTGTATTATTTTTTTCTATGGCCAGTAAAAGAGGATAATCATAGAATTTATTTTTTGCCTTTATTTCTAATTTTATGTTATATCTTTTAGCGTAGTCCATTAATAATTTCACAATCTCTGTATTATCATTTTCTATGGCACTTAATAATGGATAGGTATCATTATGATTTGTTACATTTAGATCTAAAAGAATTCTATTTCTTTCGGCATAGTCCATGAGCAATCTTAAAATTTTTATGTTATTACTCAGGATGGCACTAAGGATGGGAAAATTAATTTTTTTTTTGAGTTTCGTTATTATTACTTTTACGAATTTGATAAACATTTTTATCATTAATATTTATAGTATATTTTATTTTTCTGGAGGTATTCAAAAGTAATTTTACCATCTCGAGATTACTATTTTTTATCGCACAAATGAGTGGATAAATATTACGGAAAAGTTTTCTTAAGTTAATATTATTTACTTTACCATATTTCAAGAGATTTTTAACGGTTTCAATATCGTCATTTTTTATCGCACAAATTAATGGATAATTACCATTATAAAAACTCTTGATTGCCTTTTTATCATTTTTAGTATAGGCTATGAGTTCTTTGACTATATTTATATTACCAGTATCTAAAGCTCCCAAATTTAAATTGGTATTTAAAACAATATTATTTTCTTTGGCATAATCAATGAGCAATTTCACTATTTCAATATTATTTATAGTGGTAGCACAGGAGAGTGGATAATGATTATCAAGATTTTTATCATTAATTTCTAATATAAAATTATTTTCTCGGGCATAGTTCATTAGTAATTTCACCAGTTCCACATTATTATTTTTTACGGCTTGTAAAAGTGGATAATCGTTGTTTTCAAATTTTTCATTCAATTTTAGAGTCATATGATTCTCTTTGGCATAATCTATTAATAGGGAAACAAATTCATAAAGATTATTTTTCAATGCATACCAAAGTAGATCATTATTTATTGTGAGAACGATGGTATATTCCCTGACTTGTTTCATTAATAATTTAAATTTTTTAAATGTTGTTTGTTGATCTTCATTATTGTATTTTTCATTTATTAGGATATTTTGATCAATTTCTAAATGAATATTATGCTCATGGGCATACTGTAATAACCATTGAATGAGTTGTTGATCATTATGACAAAAAGCATTTAAAAGTGGATAATCTCCATTACGATTTTTTCTATTTAATGATAAAATGATATTATTTTCTTTAGCATAGCTAAATAATAATTGAATCAAGTTAGTATTATTGTTTTTTTTGGAAGCACATAGAAGAGGATAATCTCCATAGTTATTGGTATCATTTAATTGTAAAGTTATATTATTTTCTTTGGCGTATTCTATGATTAATTTTACACCGATAATACCATTATTTTCAACAGCTTTTAAAAGTGGATAATCTCCATAAAGATTTTTTTTATTTAAAGATAAAATGATATTATTTTCTTTAGCATAGTCAAATAATAATTGAATCAAATTAGCACCATTATTTTCATTGGTAGCCTCTAAAAGAAGATAATTCCCATAGGAATTGGTATCATTTAATCGTAAAATAATATTATTCTTTTTGGCGTATTCAAATATTACTTGAATTAATGTTAATAATTTTTTATAAGAAAAATAATAATTATTACAGTTAATAACGTGTAAAATTATGAAATTACCACAGGAATCTTTTTCATGGATGGGTAAAATAATATTATTTTCTTTGGCATAATTTATTAAAAATATAAAAGGTTCTCTTTCTCCTCTAGAATACATATCAATATACTTAAAAAGAACGGAATTACTAATTTTATAAGTGATATTATAGTCTTTAGCATAATCAAGTATCAATTTAATTTTATCTAAATTATAATTCTTGTGGGTGTAAGTTAGTAAATTTTCGTAAACTTTATTTAACATAATATTACTTTTTTTGGCATAATCGATTAAAAATTTCACTATTTCCAAATTACTATATTTCATAGCATTTAAAAGAATAGAGCAGTAGTCATTATCATTTATTTTATAGTAACTTTTGCAATCATTAATAAGATTTTTTAATTCAGTTTTGGAAAGAGATGTTCCATTTTTATAAATTAATAGAATTCGTTTGACAAAATATTGATTATAGTCATTTTTATAAAGAAGACGTTGAATGGATTTCAATTTATTATTTATTATTAGGCCATAAAAAACCTCTATTTTTTTCATTTCAAAAATTAGTTTACGAAAAATTTCTATATTATTCAATTCATAAAGAATATTCAATTGGTTCTCTTCATATAATCCATCATAGATTTTACCAAATTTTATGGAATCCTTAATGGTTTTATTTAACAAAAAACTGACTTGATTTAAATTTAATCTAAATTTGTCATAATATAAATACCTCACGATATTTCTTTTATAATAATAACTATTATTTTCTATATCAGCACCATATAATAATAATAATTCGGCTGCTTTATAATTTTTATAAAGCATTGCATGAAAAAATAAATCGGTATTATCATAATGCTGTTGTTCAATTAATAATTTAACAATGTTGAATTGGGCTTTCCTTTTTATTAAACTATATAAAATCTTTTTATAATAATCCCATTGTTTTGACTCTATCTGACTTTTTTCATGTACGTTAAAAAAATCCTTTATTTCATCATAAGATAAATTTTTATTTAATTTATTTTTATTATTAAAAATCATTGATATAAATATAGATATATAGATATGAATATATATATATGATATATATATATAGTTGTTTTAATATTATATGTTTAAATATATATATAAAATAATTACTTTTAGTATAATAGTATAATATAACAAAAAATATTATATTATTATTATTATTTATTAGTATATATAATTTTATTTGTAATATTCTATATATAAATAATATCGATCAAACATTTTTTTTTTTTTTTTTTTTTTTTTTTTTTTTATTATTATTTTTAAAAATATTTTTTTAATAATAAAAAAATAATTTTAAATTTTATTTAAAACATTCAATCTTTTTTTTATTTTTTAAAAAAAATAAAGAGTAAAAGTTTTATCTTTTATATAAAAATTTTAAAACTATTTATTTACCATATAAAATAATAGAAAAATCTAAAATATTATTAAGCGGCTTAACCACACAACAACATATTTTAATTAATTGACTGAACTACATCTTTTTTTTATGATTTATGTATTTTAATATTTTAAATTCAATAAAGTTGACGAACGAATTGTGTGCCATAAAAAAAAAAAAAATTGTCATTATTATTATATATAAGTATATAATAATTAATAAAATAAAATAAAATAAATATTTAAATCAATATAAAATATAATCAAGTTTTAAATAATATATATTATTATTATACAAAATAACATAATATATATATATATATTAATTCTGACTTTTTTTTTTTTTTTTAAAAAAAAAAAGAAATAAAAGGTCAAAAAAATCAAAATAAAATAAATAAATTAAAAGAAAAATATGAAAAAATGATTAATAATATTCAAGTTATTGATAATAAGAAAAACAATCTTTTACAAAATAAAATTAAATTATTAGAAAGGCAACTAATTGAAACCAATGAATCATAAGCTCAAATAGCATCAATGCAACGAGATTATCAACAACAACAAATATTAAATATATTAAATATTAAAAATGATTTAACTAAAAATATGAACTTCAATTACAAGAAATTATTGATGATAAAGATAATTTTCTTAAAAAGGGAGAAACTGATCATCATTTAAAACAAGCTCAAATTACCTATCAACATAGTCAAACAGAAGAGAAATATCATCAAACATTACTTGATATGAAAGCGCTATATAAATCTCGTCTTAAGAAAATGTATGAAGATATATCTAAAAAAAAAAAAAAGAGTGGATAGACCAAAAAATTGAAATTGAATAAACTTTTCGATATCTTATTTTGTATTAAAAAATTATATATATATATATATATATATTAAATAAAATTTTTATATATATATTTAGATTTTTGATTTTGTATATATACAAATTCATTGTAATATATATATATATTTTATTTATTTATTTATTTATTTATTTATTTATTTATTTATTTATTTATTTATTATCAAAAATTTTATTTATTTATATTTTATTTCTTTTATCCCTATTGTATTTTTTATTATCTATATTATACTAATTATATAATCATTTCATTGTTCTTTATTTCAAAGAAATAATAAGATTAATAAACTTACTGAAAATATTATTATTATTATTTATTAATAATAATAATAGAGTTATTATTTTTTATTAAACATTTTTTAAAAACAATAATATAGCAGTTTAAACTATTTAACACAATTCAAATATTAAATTCTATATAACTAATAATATTATATAATAACAGTAATAATAATAATAATAAAGATATATAAATTTAAAAATCAAGAGCTTACAAAAAAAAATTATTTATTTATTTATTTATTTATTATTTATTAATTGATTTATTAATTCATTTCTTTTCCCTTCCCCTTTTATATATTATTATTAATTTTTTCTTTTTTTTATTTTATAATTTTTTCTTCTTTCTAAGTCAATATTTTAAATAATTCTTTTTTATTTTATTTTTAAAATATAAATATTAATATTTTTATTTCTATCAAAGTAGTACAATAATAAATAAAAAAGTGGCCAAATTTTAAAAAATTTTAAATCATATATTATTAATAATTTTTATTAAATGTATCACGTGTAAACATAAATATATGTTTTTAAAATAAGTAAAATCTTTCTATTTTATATTTTTATCTATTTATTTCAAAAAAAATAAAACTATTAATAGTAATAATAATATAATAATATATTAATATTATCTTCAAATAAAAGAACATTTTTAATATTTCATAATAATATTTCTTTTATTTATATTTCTTTTTTTTTTTTATTTTATTTTTTGTTTCTTAGTTTTTTTTTTAGTAAATTTTATTATATAAAATTTTTAATTCAAAAAATTTATTGGAAATGTAAAAATTTTATAAATTAAAATATATATTATTTAATATACTCTAATATATATAATCAATTATTTAATATATATTATTTAATTATTTCATAGATTGTTATAATAGTGATAATAAAAATAGTGACAAATAAATAATATATTATGTATAATATTTAATATAATTATTAATACAAAAGCATAATATATTGATATATATAACAATATAAATCAATGTTATATTTATTATTAGCAATTAATATACAGTAAAAACAAATAATAAAACAAAATAATAATGAATGAATAAATAAATAAATAAATAAATTATTAAATAAATAAATAAAAATATAAATAAATAATTATATTATTATATAATAGTAATAATATAAATACTATTTTTTAAAAAAAAAGGAAAAACTTTTTTTTTTCTTTTTTTTCTTTTTTTTTTTTTAATGTAAACAAAAGTGAAAATATAAAAATAAAATAATTAAAAATTTAAATAAAAAAATTGACTTAAAAAATATCAGAAAAGGTATAAATTTGCTTAAAATAAATAATATCCATAATATAATAATGAACATATTATTAATTAAAATTTAATAATAAATTGAACTAATTCATTTATTTATTATTTTTTTATAATAAATATTTTATTATATATTTATAAATTATTATATATTTATCATATTTTTTTTAATTTTAACTTATAAACATAATATATATATATTTATCAATATTATCAATACTTAATTTTTTTTTTTTTAAAAAAAAATATGATTTATAATAAAAATAATATAAATAACAATATGTTAAAAATTAAAAGTCAACACAAATAAAAATAAAATTAAACCCATTAATTATAAAATAAAAATAAAAGTTAATATTATAGACTGAACTTTTAAATTTAACTTTTATTTTTATTTATTTTTAAATACTATTAATTCAATATAAAAATATAACAAAAAAAATCAAAAATAATAAAAGTAATTTTTTAAAAAAAAAAAAAAAATCAAGAAAATAATAAAAATTATAGAAATTAACAATTTACTATAAATTATATAATTATATATTTGTAAACATTAATCACAAAGTATTAATAAATTATAAATAAGAAATAACTAAAATGTCTCGTTACGTTCCAAAATCAAGAAGAAACGAAAACCAAAATTACGACGATTTCGGTTATTCTGGATCCTCTAATTGGAATTCAGGCAGTAATTACAATCAAA
Source organism: Anaeromyces robustus (assembly GCA_002104895.1). Taxonomy (NCBI): domain Eukaryota; kingdom Fungi; phylum Neocallimastigomycota; class Neocallimastigomycetes; order Neocallimastigales; family Neocallimastigaceae; genus Anaeromyces; species Anaeromyces robustus. The sequence continues at coordinate 84,292 of MCFG01000144.1, read as the reverse complement.
GTCGTTTTAACAATGAAGAAGAAGAAGCAATGTATTATAAGCAACAAACAGATGCTGTTATGGATGATACTCTTCAAACTAGTCGTAACATTTTGAAAAAACTTGATCAAACTGAACAAATTGGTGTTGAAAATATGAATTTACTTGCTGAAAGTGATGGTAAAAATAGAAAATAATATTTTAAATTAAAATAATTATAAAATTTATTTATTAATATTAGTAAATAATACAATATTAATATTGTATATTCAATATTATATGAGTTATTATTGCTACTTTATATTGTAAAATAATAATTATAAATAAATAATCTAATAATTTTTTAATAAATATTAATAGAGAGATTACGTAACATTCATGCTAAGGCAAAAAATATTAATGATAAAACTGACAGAGCTAATGAACATGCTACTGAATTAAAGAAATATAACAGAGCTTTCTTCTTACCAGTAATAAACTTTACATCTAAAAAAAGAAAGGAAAAGAAAGAACAAAAATTAAATGAAAAAATGTCTCGTCGTGAAGAAGAAGCTAGAAATAAAAGTGCCCAAAATAGACAAAGAATTCAACAAGAAATTGATAACGCTCGTAATTACAATGGTGAACCAATGGATGATGGTAGAAAAGGTAAGAAAGGTAGTCAACCTCCACCATCTGCTAGAGGTAGATTATATACTTATAATAAAGATCATGCTGCCGCTCAAGAAATTGAAGATAATTTAGATAAGGCATCTGTTGGTGTTCAAAGATTAAAAATGATGGCTCTTTCTATGAATAAGACTATTACTGAACAAAATGAATTTATAACAAATGAATTAGCTCCAACAGTTGAAACTGCTAACAGTAAAATTAATTACGCTAATAGAAGACTTGAAAAGAATTTCAAGTAAATGGATTAAAAACTACTCAATAATAATTTTAAAATTAATTAAAAAATACTCAAAAAAATAATTTTATAAAAACAAAGTGTAATTAAATTTTTAATAACGTGTATAAAACAATCAAAATATATATAAAAAAATATTAAAAATAAAAATAGTGATAAAAAATATATATATTATGATTTTGATTGTATTATAAAAGAATTATTTATAAATATTAACTAAATATTAAATTATATAAATTAAATAAAAAAAAAATAAAATAAAATAAATTATACTAAAAAAATAGAAGTATAAAATTAAAAAAAAAATAAATATTTTTTTTTATATATGTAAATTTTAAAAAAAAAAAATACTTGTGTAACATTTAATTTAAATGTTTTTTTTTTTTTTTTTTTTTTTTTTTTTTTTTTTTTTTATTAAATTTATTTTATTTTAATAGTTTTTATTTTCTTTTTTTTTTTTTTTATTTTATTTTAATAGTTTTATTTTCAGTTTTTTTTTTTTATTATTATTTATCTATTTAAATTTATTTTATTTTAATAGTTTTTATTTTCAGTTTTAATTATAAAATAGATAACAACAAAAAAACTTATTAACAATACTTCGGAGTTATTTTTGATTTAAATGATTGTTGTCTTTATAAATTATATATTTATATTATTAATATTCAATTTTTTTAATATTAATTAAAAAATAATGCATTCTATTTCATTAAAATGGTTTTATTAAACTTAATGAGAATATATATTAGAAATATATTAAAATATTTTTGATTGTACTATGTTATTTATAAATTTCTCAATAGCTTTGAATATAATTTTATTAATAAGTTTATATATTATTTTTTTAAAAATAATAAATATAAAAAAAAGATAAGATTTGTCTTTAGTTTTCCTTTGATTCAACTGATTAGGAAGATATATTTCTATTTTTAATGATTAATTTTTATATACAATATTATAATTAATTGAAATATTTTATAAGAGTAAAATATTATATACGATTTTATATATAATTAATAAAAAAAAAATACATTATATATATATTAATTATACCTGTCAAATTAAAATCGTTTATATTTTGTTCATTAATTATTGTACCATTTATTTTAATTTCTAATGTATGATAATTTTCTTGTTGTTTTTTCTTTATTTGAATAAAGTAATTTTTATTTTCTTTTATTTTAATATCATCATTATTTAAATATATTGATGTTATTTGATTGTTTTTATGTATAATATTATTATTATCATAATTATTATTATTATCTTTAGATATGATATATGAATTAATTTCATCTTTGTTATGATTATTAGGATCTATTAAGATTTTTACATGATTTAATTCTTTTTTTAACTTAGAATCATCATAACTTATTACAATATCTTTTTTTTTATGTATTTCTTTATTATTATTATTATTATTATTATTATTATTATTATTATTGTTATTGTTATTGTTATTGTTATTGTTATTGTTATTGTTATTGTTATTGTTATTATTATTATTATTATTATTATTATTATTATTATTGTTGTTGTTGTTGTTATTGTTATTATTATTATTATTATTATTATTATTACTATATTTGTTTAATTCATCAATATTACTTATACCTATATTATTATTCTCATTACTATTATAATTATTAGAAATAGTTGTTAGAGTTTTCTTTTTATTAGTTTTACTTTGATTATTTATATCATTTAACGAGATGTAAGATTCTAATGGTACTTCATTATTTATTATATAGTTAACTCCATTTTTAATAATATTTTTTTCATTTTTTAAATATTTAGGATTTAAGGAAGTGAGTTTAGTTTCATTATTATAATTTTTTAAAGTATCTTTTTTATTATTAAGATTAAAAAAATCATTTTTGTCCACTTTAATTTGATTTTTCTTTAAATTGCTTTTTTCTTTAATAGATTTAAATTTTGTGTTTTTTATCAAATTTTTATTATCATTAATACTAATATTGTTATTTATTTCATTATTTAATTTGATATTAATATTTTTATATTTATCTTTATTATTAAATATATAAGATTTTATTTAAAAAAAAGAAAAAATAGCTGAGAATAATATTCATATTAAATAGATTTATTATATTTTGATTATCAGTAAAATATATATAGTATTTTTTACCTATTATTTGTTGTAATTTATTAATTACTTTTTTAATATATTCATCTTTAAATATTAAAGTATAAATTTATTCAAAAGTACATTAGCTTATTTAATTATATACATGTATTTTATATGATATCATTCCTTCTACTATTTTAATATTATTATAATACATAATTTATGTGGATTATTATTATATTTCACAGAACTAACCATCTATTTCTGTGTTTAGGATATAATTATTTAAATCTTTTTCAATATCTGACAATTGTATGGGAACAGTTTTATTTTTTTTTAAAATTATATCATGGTTATGATCACATAATATACCAATAAGTAGTTTTAAAACCTCATTTCTTATATCTTTCATATTTATTTTTTAATAAAGTATTGTATAGTAAATTTTTCTATTTTGTTTTTATAAATCTTTTTAATACTATATTGTTTATAAAAAAAATATTTTTACTTTTAATACACATTATTAAAGATAATAAAATAAACTATACTAATCAATGAAAATACAAAAAAAATTTAATTAATATATTAAGAATTTAAAACTTTATAAACATTATTTAATTTTTAATATCTACTTTATGATTGTATAAATTAATGTTTATAATAATTGATTTAATTTAAATTTCACTTAATGATTTTATAAATTTTAGCAAAATGAATATATTTATATATTATATATAATTTAAAAAATTATTAAATATAAAATTTATATAAATTTATTGTATCTATGATATATAAAAATAATAATATTAAATTACTAAATATCAGTAAAAAAAATATTGATATGAAATATTGATAATGGCAAATAATAATTTTTATTTATAATTAAAAGGAATATTAAAATTTTAATAACATGAATTAATATAATTATTATTAATATTATTATAAGTTTTTAATATATTTTACATTTTTTTTTTTTTTTTTAGAAAATTATTAATCATTATGGTAACACTAAACATTTAAATATATTTTAACAATTAAACTTATTTAAACAAATAAAAGACACTATAAAATTATATTTTAATATATAAAAAATAAAAACAAATTAATTTTATAAAATATACATCATTTAAAAATCAAATTTGAAAATAATAAAAAAATATGAATCTATATGAAAATAAACATATATATTCTATTATTAATTAATTAAACATAAAAAGATCTATTTATTCTAAATAGAACAATTGTTCAATAAAATAATAAATATGTAATAATATATAAATAATTAGTATTATATATTTATTAATATATCAATATGTTAATATTTAAACAAGGCTGATGTATATTTATGTATATATATCTTATGATCAATATTTAATGATAATATATATTATTTATTTTAACTTTCAAATATATAATGAACATCAAAATATAAAATTTAAAGTATTAAAAAAAAGTCATACATAATATTGTTTAATTATAACTGGTTAGGAAATTTTTGATTTTTACATATTACAAAATTAATTTTTGCTTATCCATGAACTTTAAATATATTAATATTTTTTTATATACTTTATTTATTAATAATGAGCAGTAAAATATAATAATTTTATAAATAAAATTAAAATTAAAAAAAAAAATTATCCGATTCATTAATGTCAATTAATATTTAATATAATATTTATATTATATATACTTTTATTATATAATAATTATAATCATAAAAATAAATATGTAAAAGAAAAATTAATAAATTTTTAATAAATTTAAAATACTTTATTATGAATAAAACTTTTTCTTTTTTTAATCATTAATGATAATATTGTGTATGTATTATTATTTTAGCATTATAAAAGATAAAAATGAGAAATGTTTAAAATATTTTATTATTTAAATATGATAAAAATATTCTATTTTATATAATATATTATAAATTGTAACATGTTTAAATATTAATAAATATTTTATATGAAACAAACCAAATATTTTTTGTTCAAATAAAAATAAATTATATAAACAGAAGAAAATTTACTTAATTTTGAAAATTTTTATAAAAAATTTGGTTACTTAACTATATCTACATAATAATTATATAATGTTTATTTTAATTTTTTTAATTTAACAATATTTATATTCCGATAATAATGATTAATTAATCATTGCTATAAAGTAATATTAAAATTATAATAAAATGAATATTATAATATAAAACAGCATAAATCTAAAATAATAATGATCTAAAATTGAAAATGAAAATAACTATAATTAAACTTCATACTTTTTTTTAAAAAAAAAAATTTAAGGAATAATATTAAAAAAGGCTTATATATATAGATATTTTTTATTTTTTATTTTTTGAATGATGATTTTTGTTTTATTTTTATTGTAATAAGGTTTCCGAGGAAGTATTTTATTATAACAAGTACCATAAAAATATAAAATAATAATAAAGATATAAAATTAAATATTATTCTAATAAAATTTATAATTATATTTAATAATAATAATAATAATAATAATAATAATAATAATAATAATAATAACAGAAGTACTTATTATATTGATAAAGGTATTGAAATATTCAATTTTATTATTTAATGATTGTTTTTATAAATATATATATTTATATATTATTTTTTTAATATAAAGATTATCTTTATTATGTATATTATTATTTAATTATGATTATTTAGCATTTGTTTATTTAATAAACTTTATAATTATTTATAGTTAATAATAGAAAAATATAGTTTTTTTTTAAAAAAAATATCTATTTTTAACTATATAATAGTATTTAAAAAATTTCCTTTCATTTTTTTAAAAGTTAAATTTTACTTTATTATAAATCAATTTCATGAAAAACTTTATTCATTAATTTTTCATAATAATATTACGTTTATAACTAATAATAAAACTTCATTAACATTAAAGAATAAATTTCCTACTCAATATAAAGCAAATTATTTCACTTTTTTGAAAAAATTTTTTTTCATATTTTAAAAATTTTTATTAAAAGTATCTCTTTTTCAAGACAGTTTTTGGAATATCAGAATTTTTTTTTTTTTAAGAAATATAAATAAGAAGAGAGAGAAAAAAAAGAGAAAAGAAACAATAAAATAAATATTATTATAGCATTTTTGTTCTAAATATAAATTGTAAATAATTATAATAAATAAATATGCTTATTAATAATTTTTGATGAAAATATAAATTAAAAATAAGAAAAAAAAAAAAAGAAAATAATAATAGTAATAATAATAAAAACAAAAAAAAAAAAAAAAAAAAAAAAAAAAAAGGAAAAATGTATAAAATTAAAAAATGAAAATGAAAATAAAAATAAAATAATAAATAAATATTCAATGATGTAGATTAACATGAAAATTTTCGAAATAATAAAATAAATATTAATAAAATACTATAATATATATTCAATTCTTTTATATATACTATCATTAATATTATTAATTAATTATTGATATTAATATTATACTTTTAATATAATAAATATAATATATAGATTATATTATTTATATTAATAAAGAAATAAGAATGAAATCAAAATCTACAATATTAAAGTTGTAAGTATATAACAAAGCAGTCATTGCTTTTTATTAATGTATAAAAAATTATAATAAAATAGTATAATATAATATTGTATTTAAAATAAAATATTAAATACATCAATACAAATTTTTATATATATTTATATATAAATGAAGATCTACTTTAATAGGATGTTTGATACTCTCTAATAAAGTGAGTGCAATCCCTAATTGTAAATATGACGCTACTACTAATGAGCTCAGTAATCCTCCATGTATTGATAAAGATTATGAAATAAATTTAGATAGTGATGATAAAATTAATGGTTCTGGAAATTACTTTTTTTATAATGATAAATATATAACAACTGAAAATAAAGCATCACAAGGATATGTATGTGAAGAAAAAGACAGTAGGGTAAAATGTACTTTAATTAGTAAAGCAGGCTTATACTTTATAGATAATGATGGCTATTCGGATTCATACTTTAATGTTTACATAAATGATAATGGATTAGCATATCAATATATAAAATACGAAGATAGTACATTACCATCACAAGTTTTTGTTAATGAAGGGGCTACTTCATTAACTAATGCTATTATTACATGTAAAGATGGTGAATGTAAAATAAAAACAGATAAAATTAATAGTGGTGATGTATATTTAAATTCAAAAAAAACACTTATAAAATGCAGTGATACCAAAGGTTGTGTACAATCTGCTCAAAGTGATGAAGGTATTTTCCTTAATGCTGATGATGACGGTTCTTATCCATTAATTAAATGTGCCAAAAAAAATGATGAAGTAGAATGTAATGCAATTTCAGGTGATACTGGAGTATACTACATGAATGGAGTTAGTAGTAAAAATATTATTCATTGTAGTAGTAGTGATTCCTGTAAAATATATGTACCATCTGTTAATTCATTTTTCAATAATGGTAACTATGGTGATGACGAAGAACAATTAATTAGTTGTCATAGTAACAGTTGTAGTCTTCAATATGCAGAAAATTATGGACATTATCTTTCCATGGGTGATGGCGAAGAAACTTACAGTGTTATTTCATGTACCGATAATAATGGAGAAGTTAAATGTTCAAATCCTTCATCGGACGATTCTAAAGGTTATTTCAGAAATTCAGATGAAAATACTAATACCACTTATCCATTAATTCAATGTATATCTAATGGTTGTAATTCATTGAAAATTGGTCAAGATATTTATCCAGGTTATTATGTAGATAAATCAACTGATGAAGATGAAATTTTAATTTGTACTGATACTGCTTGTACTAAGGATGAAGATGGAGTTTACCAAGATAAAGTAAATGGTAACTATAGATATACAAATTCTGAATTACAACTTTGCATAGATCTCCCAACTGAAAAGAAAAGTAGTGATGATGAAGACGAAAGTGACGAAGATAAATATTCTGTCATTGTTTCTAGTGCTGATAATTCAGATGCTCTTTACTACTTTGTTAATACACCATCTTCCAAAGGTTTCCCAGGTGTAACTTCTAATAATAATATATTATATAAAGTTACAAAATATTATATTTCACGTGTTATTACTGATGGTGTTATCTATGTTAGTGACACTGATCATCGTTTATCCAGTGGTAGTTCATCAGGTACTTCAAATACAATCTACAATTGTAACAAGTCTAAAAAAACCTGTACATCTGGAAAAACTTGTGTTTCTGAAACCTATTTCCTTGATACTTTAAATAACGCTGGTTATTACTGTAACAAGAGTGGTGATATTTCTCAAATTGAAACCGCTGGATTCTACATTAATAATAGCAATGAAAATAGTAAAAAAACTCTTATTTCCTGTGATGATAATAAAGTTTGTGTTTCTGTTGCATCTACTAACTATTATGTAAACGCTGGTAGTGATAGTACTTCTAAACCTTTAATTTACTGTGATAATACAAGTTGCCGTACAGCCTCAGCTTCTACTGGTTATTATCTCAGTGGTAGTGACAGTGGTATTATTAAATGTACTTCATCAACAAGCTGTGATATTATTTCATTATCAACTATGAAAAAGACAGAACACTTTTATCTTAATAATGGTGAAGATAATGGTCAAAAAGGTTTAATTAAATGTAAAGGAAAATCCTGTTCTACTATAGGTGCTACTAGTGGTTATTATATTACAAATGATAATGCTGTTCTTATTAACTGTGAAAATTCCATGAAATGTACTACTGTTAATGCTTCAGCCGGTTACTATAATGCAGCTGTTACTGTAGATGCTGGAAAGAAAATCATTGAATGTTCTGCTTTAACCAGTGTTAATTGTGAATTAAAAGATGCCAATCCAGGTTATTATGTTGCTAAAGCTTCAAATGTTCTTGTAAATTGTAATACTACTCCATGTAAAGCCATTACTGTAAATTCTGGTATTTATCGTAGTGCTACCACCCAAATTATTTCATCCAAGAGAGATTCAACTTCAGAAGAAGAAGATAGTTTAGTTTCTAACAGTGAAAGAGCAACTTCAGTTGTTTACAACATTATTTCTTGTTCAACTACTGGTTGTAATGAACTTACTACATCCGAATTATTATCTATTCCAATTTGTACTTTCAATAACAATAAATGTTTCATTAACAATAAAGTAAGCATTAGTACTACTAGTGTTACTGCTATTTCTGCTGGTAGTTATTGTACTAACAGCGATCGTTCCATTCTTTACTTTGCCACAGATACCATTGTTATTGATCCAGAAATTATTGATGGTACCACTTCTATTTATACCTACACAACAACCACTACTAACTGTATTGAAGCTCTTGATAAATACAGTAGTGAATACTTTACTATTGGTAGCAGTATTTACAAGATCAATGAAAGTAGTATTGTTCAATTAGTTAGTACTGGTTACTACTTTATTAATGTTGAAACTAATACTTTAGTTAGTGGTAATTCTATTGAAAGTTACAATAATGAAAATGTTAAACTTTTCAAATGTAATGACAGTAGTTGTTCTATTATTGATAAACCAGAAACTGCTACTTATTACGCTGATGTAAATAAGAGAATTATTATGTTCAATCCAAATAGTGATTCCTACTCCTTTGCTTATGAAAATGATATTACTTGTATATACGCCAACAATAAATGTACACCAAAATCTGATATAAAGAATATGGAATTCTGTATTACCTATAAGGGTGAACTTGCTTTAGTTGTTAATGATATTAAATCTCGTGAAACTGGTGAATGTTTCAAGGCTGATACCATTACATCCAAGATTTATGGTCTTTCACAATACATGTATTCTATGAATGCTTTCTCTGCTGAAAGAATTGTTGATAATGCTTACTATGTTGTTAGTATGTCAACAAATAATACTGCTACCATTAGAGATTATGATGGTAGAAATAATTCCATCAAGATTTATGGTTGTGTTGAATCTAAATGTGATATTTATGAACCAGAAGAAGATGTTTACTACTATGATAGTATTAGTAGATACATGTTTAAGTATGAAAATGATAAGTGGGTTTCTCCACAAGCTGGTGGTTATGCTTTAGTTAGTACTAATCCAAATGATGTTTATGTTAACAGATTTAGTCTTTATCAAAATAAAACAACTATTGATGGTAAAGTCAGAACAGGTTATTACTACACTGTTGATAAGGAAATGTATGAATGTGACCAAGATAAATATGTTTGTGAAAAGATTTCTGATAGTGGTTACTACTTCACTGTTAGTGGAGAAATTTATCAATGTGTTTATGATTCTGAAGGTATTGAAGCTACCGAATGTATTAAGAGAAATTGTGTTGTAGGTCAATACTACTACCTTAATTCAAAGTATTACTACTGTGGTACTGGATTTATGCTTAATCTTGTTTCAGATAAGACTTGTGAATATGATGACAAGGTTATTGTTAACTTCCCAGTTGCTTTCAGTGAATCTTATCCAGATAAGATTAAAAGTGCTGTAGAAAATATTTCTCTTGTTAACAATTCTACTGCTGTAGTTACTTCCCTTAATACTAAATACATTCAATCTGTTTCTGGTGTATTTACTAATTGTACATACACTGTCGAAGAAAAGGATAGTGAATTTGATTTAGTTTGTGTTAATAATTATGTAGCTGTCAATGAAGAGACTGATGATATTGAAATTTGTTCACTTACTCATATGGGATTCGTTGAATGTATTGAAGATGAAAATAATCCAGAAAAATGTAACCCAAGTGGAGCTATTTCTATGTATAAGAAGAGTTTACTTACATTTATGGTTTCTATTATCGTCTCTCTTATATTATTTATTTAAATAAATAATTTTTAAAAACAAAAAAAAAAACTATATAAAAATATAAATCAATTATTTCAATAATGAAAAACAAAAAAAATTCAATAAGAAAAATCTTTTTATTTCATTTAAATTATTATCAAATAACAATTGTAAAATATATGACTTCATATTTCATATAAAAATATAATATTATCATAAATTTTATAAATAATAAATGTATTATAGGTTAATATGTAAAAAAAAATTTAATGCAATTTCAATTATTTTTTATTTGTAAAATATAATATTATGTTATGTTATTTAGAAATAATTAATTTGTTATTTTCTTTTCATTAGCATAAAAAATGTTAGAATATTTTTTATGTATTTATTTAATCATATCAAATTTTGTTAAATAAAAAAAATTTTTTTAATAAAAAAAAATTAATATTGAATTATATTTAAGTAATTAGTGTATAAAAATATATATATTTTTATTTTTTTATATTTTTTTTTTTTTTTTTTTTTTTTTGTTTTTGTTTTTTTTATAGTGTAACAGTAATTTTTGATATATTAGATTATAAACGTAATTCAAAATTTATAATGTTATATTAATTAAAATAATAATAAATATAGAAGTGTATACTAATTTCCATCATATAATAATTATATTATTATATATAAATAACTGTTAATAATTAAAAATTAACCATTTAATTAATTATTTTTCAATTTACTAATCATATAAATATAATATTCTTTTTTTTATATATATACAATTAAATATATTTACTAATTTATTTATTTATTTATTTATTTATTTATTTATTTATTTATTTATTTATTTATTTATTTATTTATTTATTTATTTATTTATTTATTTATTTATTTATTTATTTATTTATTTATTTATTTATTTATTATTTATTTATTTATTTATTTATTTATTTATTTATTTATTTATCATTTATTTATTTATTACAATCATTTATACATTTATTTTACATTATATTAATTTACAAGTTTAATAATATATTTTAAAAAAATGATGTGATTTAATTGGCTGATTTTTTTGCAAATAAAAAAAAATCAAAAAAAAAAAAAAAAAAAAAAAAAATTAAAAAAATTTTAAAATTATTTTTTTTTAAATATTTATAGAAATACTAAAAAATATTAGTAATATGTCTACATTACAATATTTTTGGGATTTAGCTTCTATAAATACAGAAGCTAGAAATAAAGCAGCTGTATCACTTATTAAAGCTTTATATCAATTTCAAGAACAATATCAAGAAGATAATAAAGATAATTGGGATGAATATTTAAAGGATACTTCAGTTGAACGTTTAGAAACTCTTTGTTCTCCAGATGTTCTTTACGCATTAAAACGTTTAATTCGTGGTCTTCCTTCATCAAGAGATAGTGCTAGACAAGGTTTTTCAGTTGCTTTAACTGAAGTAAATATATTATGAAATTAAATTAAATAATTATATATAATTAAATTATTATAATATTAAATATATTAAAAAAAGAATTAGATTTTATAATTAATTTGTATATATTGATATTAATTGTTTAACATTTCTTAAAATATATATGTATATAGTTACTTTCTATGTTATCTTTTATAACTATATCAGATGTTTTAGCACTTTTAGAAAAAGCAACAGAAACTTCTAATGGAATGAAAGCTCAAGTAATATTTTTTTTTTAATTATAATAATTCTTCTTATTAAGAATTATGATATAAAAATTATATTTCCATAATAATAATTATTATATTAACATATTATATTCTTGATATTCTTTTAATTACAATCCGTAATATAAATAATATATTTATATACATATATATTAATTTCAATTTAATAGGAAGAAAAAGAAATGTTATTTGGTAAATTATTTGGTGTTGCATCTATTATCCAATCAGGAATCATAGAACATCCAAATACTACAGAAGAAGAATTAAAAAAGATGTTTGAATATTTATTAATGTGTTCAAATAAAAAATCATATTTAAAAGAATCAAGCTTCAAAATTATAATATTGCTTTTCTCACAGGTTTATATTATTAATATAAAAGTTTATCTTATTTTTATTTTATTATAATTATAAAAATCAACAAAATGATTAAGATATAGTGAAATAATGAAAAGTTATATATTTTATACATAGTTAATTATTAAAAAAATAATAATGAAAGACAAAAATTAAAAAATAAAAATATCATAAATATAATAATTAAAAGAAAATTTTAAAATATAAATATGAAATTTCAAAAATTAATTAATAATTAATTTAAAATGATTTAAGAGAAACTAACATAATATTATTTATTTATTATTATTATTATTATTATCATTATTATCATTATTATTATTATTATAATTTATATTCACATATATATCAAGATAAAAAAAATAAATAATAAAAATATATTAAATCATATTATTGAAGAAATATTAAAGGATGGTGTTAATACTCCAGAAGAACTTGCTTTTACTATTAAAGCACAAGAATTATATCCAAAATACGATTACTCAAAAGTTATTAATTGGAAACATACAAATATTTTACATTCTTCAAATTCATCAAAATTATGTACTATCTTAAAAGTTAGTAATTATTATTATTATATTAATCATTAATATAAAAACATTTATAATAAATATAATAGATTTTTTATATATATTTTATAATTTGCAGTATTAAATAACTAATTTTATATGAATAATTATTCAAATTTATGTAAAATAATAATTTTTCTTATATTTAGGAATCATCATACACACATCCACATATTCATTTTGTTTGGAATATTATTTTTGATAAATTATTTAATAGTAATGAAAAAGATATGATTACTCTTCAAGATTTATGGTTAACTGTTGTTGATGGTAATTTTATATTATTTAATGAAATTAATTAATAATAGTTTTATTTTTCTAATAATAATAATATAATGATAATAAATATTATTTTTATTAATATTATATTTTTATTTTTTATTGTTATCTATAAAATAATATAAATAATTCATTATATTCAAAAAAAATAAAAAAAAAAAAAAATACAAAAATAAAAATAAAAAATAAAAAATAAAATAAAATAAAATAAAAATAAATAAACAAAAGAATGTTTATTTAATTCTACATACGAAAGAAAATACCTTGGTTTCTCATTATTTAAGATTATTTTACCTAAACTTTCAACTGAAAAAATTCCATTTATTTTTGCACCAAACTTTATGCGTTCATTAATAAATAATCTTTCTATTAATAAAACTTACCTTCATAAATTAGCTTTACAATTAATTCAAGATCTTATTAAAATTGCATCTGAAGATTCAACTGTTGCTATTGCATTAATAGCTCAATTAACTGGTAAACATGGAAATCAAAACTTTGATAAAATTACTAAAACTAAAACTATTGATTCTATTATTGCTACTTTAAATATTGATGGTATTAAATCTTACATTGATTATTTAAGAAATATTTTCTTAGATCAAGACAGGTAATTTTATAATAAATTATAAATATATATATATATATGTATATATATTTATTTACATTTACATTTATATTTAATAATTATTTTTTAATTTTAATTTTATTTTTATTTTTATTTTTTTTATTTTAATTTTTTAATTTTTTAATTTTTTAATTTTTTTTTTCTTTTTCTTTTTTTAATAATAGTTTTGAATCTGATACTAAGAAGGTTGAAGCTCATCGTACTTGGGTTGTTGATCAATTAGTTTCAATTATTAAAAATCAAAAAATTCCAAAGAATGATGAAATTTATTTAAGTATATTTGAATTTTTATTTGTTAATGGTTTCTGTGTTGTTGAAAAAGAAAGTAAAAAAGCTTTCTCTGAAAATCTTAAAGTTTTACCAAAACCAGAAGATTCTGAAAAAATTCAAGAACTTTGTCGTTCTCGTTTCTTAACTGTTTTAGGAGAATCCTTAAATTCACCATCTCTTAATACATCTGAAGAAATAGTTGCTCCATCTACTCAATTCTTACAAATTATTGATAAATTATCCACTGCTAAAAATATCAAATTCTTAGTAGAATTAGATAAAGAAGCTAAAGCTGCTAAAGCTAATGCTAAAAATACACTTAATACTATTAGTAAAAAGGTTAATAAAATTTTATTATTATAATTATAATAATATAATAATATAATAATATAATAATATAATAATATAATAATATAAAAATATATATGATTATAAAAATTAATTTTTTTTTTTTTTATTTTTTTATTTCTATTTTATTTAAATCATAAATACTAATATATAATATAATAATAATTTACTAATAATCAAAAAAAAATATTTTTTTCAATTTTTTTTTTCTAAATAACAATAATAATAATAATAATAATAATAATTAAAATATATAGTTATCTGCTACTACAGATAAGGAAGAAATTATGCAATTAAAAGCTTTTGAAAGTTTATTAGTTCATCTTGCTATATTAATACATTCTGATACTGAAGAAGCTATTGCTAATATAGATGATATTGTTAACTGTTATATTAGAATATTCCCAGCTGAAACTAAAAAATCAAAGAAGAGTAAATAAACGAATATAATTATTAAAATTATTAAATAAATTAATTAATTATATTAATTATATTAATATTTTAATTTTAATTTTAATTTTAATATATTAACTTATATATATAAATATATTAATAATAGATGCTAAAGTAGAAGAAGAAGAAGCTAATCCAATTGAAGTTTTAGTAGATGTTTTACTTAGCTTTTTATTAAAACCATCTTTATTATTAAGAAATCTTACAGAAAAAGTTTTCAAAGCCTTCTGTGGTAAACTTACTAAAAATGCCATTACTTTAATTATTAATGTAAGTTTTTTTAATTTTTAAATTTTTATTTTTTTATTTTTTATTTATTATAAATAAATAATCTACATAAAATAAAATAAAATAAAATAAAATAATTAAATTAATAACAATACATACATATATACATATATACACATACATACATATATAAATATATAAATATATCAAATTATAGGTCTTAAATCCAGAAGAAAGTGCTAATATTATTGAAGAAAATGATGATGAAGATAATATGGATGTTGATAAAGAAGAAGATGGTGATATTATTATGGAAGATGGTGATGATGATGATGATGATGATTTAGATATTGAAGATGATGATAATGATGAAGAAGTTGATGAAGAATTAAGAAGAAAGATTCAAGCTGTATTACAAAAGAAGGATCCAAATAATGCTGATAATCTTGATGAAGAAGAAGAAGAATTATCAGATTTAAATGATGATGAAATGCTTGATTTCGATGAAAAATTAGCTGAAATCTTTAAACAAAGAAAGATTATTAAGAATAGTAGAAGAGGTAAAAAAAATTTAATAATATTAATTTATACTATTATTAACATTATTATTATTACTATTATTATTATTATTAGTAGTAGTAGTAGTAGTAGTAGTAGTATATTAATTTCATTTATTTTAATTATCAATATTTAATTACGTTAATGTTTAATAAATAACCAATCTTTTATTTTTATTTTTATACTTATTATTATTATTTTTTTTTTCTTTCTCATATTATTTTTTATTAAAAAAAAAAAAAAATATTAGATTCAAAACAACAAATTTTACATTTCAAGTTCAAGGTTTTAGAAATGTTAGATATCTTTATTAAGAAACAATCTACTAATGTTTTAGTTTTAGAATTAGTTATGCCATTATTACATTTAGTTAAACAACTCTATGGTAGTCATGATCAACAACAACTTTATGAAAGAGTTCAATCTTTATTAAAGAATAGATTATTAAAAATAAAAGATTATCCAAAGAATGATGATGTAAATACTAAAGAATTATTTGAATTATTAGAAGAAGTTAATAAATTTGCTGAAAAATGTAATGAACCAGAACTTTGTAATTTAGCAGGGGAAGTTTCAATTTTCATTGTTAAAGTTATTCTTGGTAATAATATTAAAAAAGAAAA